>CM024757.1:79757182-79957182 GCA_014218235.1 Colocasia esculenta
AGAAGATGCTCTTCAGGTCATGCAGCAGCCTCTGAAGGTTGTGGAAGTCACCCTCTTAGCTACCGAGCTCTATACATGAAGGAAGACTGTGACTTGGTGAAGAGAATAATGGGAAAATGGGAGGGCTACGAGCTAAGGGGGAGTTCTGGGGAGATTTTGGCAGCACTTTGTGGTAGCTATGGGTCCTTACCTCGTTTAGAAGGGGAGGGGTCACTTATATAGAGAAGAGAGAATATCCCGTCCATCAGTGATAATGGCCCATGAAAATAATAAAAACCTAAGTAAATATGTATAGGAAGAGTCCTAGGAGAGTTCCAAGGTGAGATGGAACCTCAAACCATGGATGGGGGTTGTGGAGTGGTTGTAGATAAGGACAGAGTCCAATGAAGGATAAAGGGGAGGTGGTTGCGGAGCCAGCGCATGCAGAGCATTGTCGTGATGGGTCGTAGGGATGCGACAAGGCTGGTCGCGACGACCAAGGTGGTCGCAACACTGAAAGCATGTGAATGGATATGCATGGGCTGTCACGACGGCGAGAGTGATCATGACCTTGATGCTAACGCGACGCCATGATCTGTCGCGTTAATGATAACCGATCTTTTGTATATTATAATCGATTATTAAGGAAATATAATCGATTATTTTGGAATTAAAATTGGTTAATTGGCATGTACGCGACCCCCAAAGCCGTCACGTTAAGGTCTAAGGGTTGAAACCCTAGGACAAGGACTCTTGAAGTGATGATTGGACAAGATAAGTTGATAATTGGGCTTAAATGGGCTCAAAGTGTGGCTAATCAATGGGCTCAAGGTGAATGATCAACTTGGGGCTCAATAAGAGAACAAGAAATACGGTTCGACTTATGAGCCATAATCAGGTGTCTATAGATTGCCCCTCCTTGACTTCCACTTTGCAAGGGAGCGAAGCGGAAGTGTAGCAGAGGTGTCATGAAATGATGATGAAGCGTAGATGACGTTGAGTGAACTGAAAAGATGGGAGCCAAGGTAAAGAGACACCCGATCTAACCAACAAGCAATAGGAATCTTCTTGAACGCCCCGAGTTAGCTGCTCGAGCAGAATGCAAGGAAAACACAAGTCTCAACGAGAGGGAGAGAAAAAGGACGATCAACCCCTCAATTGAGAGGTACCCTAGCCGATTGGCCTACAAGTTTCATTTTGGAAGGACATGTGCGTGCCAGGTAGGTAACTCTGACTCAAACCTGGGAGCGGTTTGCAAAACGGATCAAAAGGAATTTGGATGAAAATTTGATAGAGAATCTTGACAGGGAAATTCTTGACAAACTGGCAAGAGCAACTCGCTCAGAGACAAACCTTCTGATTCAGAGTAGAATAAGATTTCTTGTTCCGAATATGAAGAATAGTTGGGCATTCAACAAGAGCTCATTATTAGCCAGGGATGAGTCATGATAGCTCAAATACCTATATGATGCATGCTGGGCTAAAAGAAAAGAAATCATAAAATTAAATGCAAAGAAAGGGGAAAATAGAAAATAGATCAAGGATAATATTGTTAAACCAGACAAGCATGGGTCGAGAATCTTCCTGTAACCACTGTGTAAGACAAAGTCCATCATCCCTAAATTTATCCAACTTAACAGTTTGTCTAGCGATTAATAATGTGCACCTAGATCATCACTATTTTTTATGAAGGGGAACTCAGATCCCATAATACATTGAGAACCAACTGGTCTTTGAAACGATATAATAAGTAGGATAACATATAGTAATGCAAGGGTAGGGGGAAGAAGATCATACCTGCACTTACTTGTGAAGCTCCATTTTGTGATTTTTTGATAAATAGACAAATGATAATTGACTGAAAAATAATAGAAATATGTACAAAACACAATATCAACACAAGCAAATCATAGATAGGCACAAGAAAACATAACATATACTGGCACGACGCTTATGGTGACTGCGACAGTGTCGCGATGTCCATGGGGTCGCGACCTTATTGCGTCGGATCGAGGTGTCGCAACAATGTTCCGTGCGCTGGAACCCGAAACCGAGCCCTATCTGATGATCAGTTCATCCCCATATAATTTCATGAATTATATATCTATTTTGGTGATTAACAAAACTTCAATAAAGTGTCATCTAACAAGTTTTCATGAAGCTTAGGCACAGGAGGAAAATCAGGCGAAATCAAGAAGATATGTAAAGTATTGCTTACACTGTAGCATTTAAAGTACATAGTAGGAAATTTCAAAGTACACATCGACTTCCTATGTGTCATAACGATTTCCTTTTCACAAGAATTTGATAAACTATCATACTGATTTCGGTTTTATAACGATTTCATAAGTGTTGGATCGATTTCGATCTCACAATGATTCGTTAAGTGAGCATAATGATTTCGATCTCACAACGATTCGCTAAGTGAGCATAACATTTTCGATCTCACAACGATTCGCTAAGTGAGCATAACGATTTCGATCTCACAACGATCTGTTAAGTGAGCATAATGATTTGCTCTCACAACGATCCGATAAGTGAGAATAACAATTTGTTTTCACATCGATTTGGTAAGTAACATAACGACTTGGTCGCCATAATGATTTGATAAGTTTCACATCGACTTAGTCACCACAACGATTCGATAAGTTACATAACGACTTGATCGCCGTAACGATTTGATAAGTTTCACATCGACTTGGTCACCACAGCGATTCGATAAGTTATACAACGACTTGGTCAGTGTAACGATTCGATAAAGCAAACAACGATTTGATCACTGCATCGATTCGATAAGTAAAACAACAATTCGATACCTGCAACGATTTGCTTATGTGTGAAACAACGATTTGCTCATAACGACTTACTTATACTCTCATAACAATTTGTCTCTACAACGATTTGGTTATGATTGTATAACGACTTGTGTTCACATAGATTTGTTTATGGATGAATAACGATTTACATAAACAACGACTTGCTCATACAACGATTTCATAAGTCGTACTCATAACGATTTCATAAACTACAACGACTTGACATTCAAACATGTCTTAAATATTTTTTGAAAGTCAAAGTCCTCCCTCGTGTTTCTCTAATATCCATGCATTTAATGCGATTGTACATTTCACTGCAATGCATATCTAAATATCTTCTACTCTCATGCGTATATAAGAAACACCTTTAGAAAAAGCAGAATGATGTTTCTATTTTAGTGAAAAGTATTACTACATGAATTCTAACGTTGACTGACAACAAAAGACAGCATATATGTCTATAGTGTGGTATTTATTGTGTGCAGATATCTGACAGCACAACCCCATACAACGTTGGACAAAGTGGAAGCTGAAGGATATCAAGAAGGATTTTCTCCTTGCGTACATGGAACGTAAAGGACTATTGACTACAACATACCTGTTGAGGAATAAGGAGAACCATGCAGTCTAACGTTCACTAAAGCCTAGAGACAATGGTCATCTAAACGGCTAATTCAGCAAGAGAAGATATATATACAAGACTGAAGACTCCTAAAAATATACAACTTTTGAAGGATTCAAAATCTCAACGAAAAATCTGGAAGTGATAGAGTCTTAGCAAAAAGAGCTTCTTGCTTTCCACTCCAACCGTGTAGCTCTTGCTCTCCAGTATCTCATTGTCGTTAGTTTTGGAGAGTCCTTGTGATCTGAGAGATTTCATTATTGTAGATCTTTTTCTCTCAGTCACTGCCTCAGATCAAGCGTTTTCTATAAGCTTGGTCTAGGGGCATTTCGCCTATTTTTTCACTTTCTTGAGAAGTTCCTCTTCGTGTGTGAAGAGAAGACCTGTTGGAAACAGGTGGAGAGTGTTCCCTTCATGTTGAAGGAAGACCTGTGAATCAGAGTGTTGTTTTTCCTCTTCGGGTTGTGAAGAGAAGGCCAGCTACGGCTGGATGTGTAAGTGTCCTTAAGGGGGACTGTATCCTTGGGTAGTGAAATCCTGAGTTGTTGCTCAGGGACTGGATGTAGGACTCCTTTGGAGAGAAGGTCTGAACCAGGATAAAATCCTTGTGTTGTGTGATTGCATGTTTGTGATTGTCATCTTTTATTTATTACTAACACTAACAGTCGAATGTAGTGCTTTGTGTTGAATGTTCTTGTTGACAGGTTTAGATAATCGAATTTTAAGAATCCCATTCACCCCCCCTCTGGGCATGCTAGCTAGGCAACAAGTGGTATCAAAGCCAAGTCTCTTCGACAAAGAGGATCTCATAATCTGAAGAGAAAAAGATTAAATGGCAACTCAAGGTCACTTCGAGGGTCAGTTCGTCAACAGACCACCGTTGTTCGTTGGAGAATACTACAACTATTGGAAGACAAGGATGAAGTTCTTCCTTCAAGGTCTCGACTTTCAAATCTGGTCCATCATAGAAGAAGGAGATCTAGTAGTTCTCAACAACAAAGAAAATTGGACAGAAGATGATAAGAAGAAGATCTCTCTTAACTGTAAAGCTAAGAGCATACTGTGTTGTGCTCTCAGTAAGAAGAAGTTCAATAGAATTTCAGCATGCAAATCCGTGATGGAGATGTGGGAGAAGCTGAGAATCACCTATGAGGGAACAGACAAGGTTAAAGAAACAAGGATAGACATCTTGGTAGCTCAGTATGAGCGATTTCAAATGCAGCAAGGAGAATCAATTACACAGATGTATAGCAGATTCAAAGATATTACGAATGGTCTAGCTGGGCTTGGAAAGAATTATGATATGGGAGATATGGTAAGAAAAATATTGAGATCCCTACCAGCCTCGTGGACTCCAAAGGTGACAGCCATAGAAGAAGCAAATGATTTATGGAGGTTGTCACTAGAAAAGCTTATAGGGTCACTAATGGCCCATGAAATAAATATGGAACGACTTGGAGAATCCTCTAGCAGAAAGAAGCACAGCAGTGCTCTCATGGTGGCTGAAGATACATCTGGTGAAGAATCAGATGGTGATAAGAGCATAGGGAGCAGTGAAGATGAGGAAGCATTCCTATCGAGAAGACTGCCACACATACTTGCCAAGAAAAAGTATCAATCAGGAAGAAGATACTTTAAGAAAGGAAAAGAGTTCAAGAAATCTGAAGCCAAAGATGTTAAGAGGTCAGAACCCACATGCTACGAGTGCAAAAAGCCTGGACACATCAAGGCAGAATGTCCAAAGCTGAAAAAGGTGGAGTTCAAAAAGAAAGACAACACAAAGAAGTTCAAAAGGTTTAAGAAAAAAGCCATGGCAGCAGCATGGGACAATGACACCGACTCAGACAGTGAGTCAAGCTTAAGTGAAGAAGAAGAAAATGCCAACCTGGCATTCATGGCCAACATCGAGGATAAGGTAACCTCTAACTCATCATTCAATTCCTACAACGAATCTGATTCAGATAGTTTAGAGGATGCGTTTAAAAATGGAAAAACAACATTAATACTAAAAAGAGCTAGAAGGTCAGGGAAAAAGAAATATGGCCTAGGATACACCCCTCCTGATAATGAGGAAACAATAGTGCATCATAAAATATATCCAACACCTATGTTTGTAGCCGAACAAGACACTGCATACAAGTCTAACTTTAAATATAGTCAAACTGAAAAAACAAGTAAAATATCTTGTTGTAGCCACTGTAACAAATTAGGCCATATTAAAATAACATGTCCAACTAAACACATAAAATGGATAATTAAAAGGAAAATTAGACCCAAAAGAACTTGGGTACCTAAAGTTTAGTGTCTTCATTGCAGGAAAGCCTTCGAACATCTAAATGGTACCTGGACAGCGGGTGCTCAAGGCACATGACAGGGAATAGATAGCTGTTCTCCCACATTGAAACTGAAGAAGGTACAGTAACGTATGGGGACAATGGAAAAGGGACAGTAGTTGGTTGCTGATCAGTTGGCAGTCAAGGCAAAACTCTCATAAAGATGTTCTATGCGTGAAAGGACTCAAGCATATTCTAATCAGCATCAGCCAGCTGTGCCACAAAGGCATCAAATCATCTTTCAAGAGTCAAGATGCAGTATCATGAAAGATAGTGTAACAGTATTTGAAGCCTGCAGAGAGAAGAATCTCTACGTACTTCATTTAGAAGAGTTGAAAGATCAGGATGTGTGCCTTGCACCAAGTAAAAATCATTCAGTTGAGCTTTGGCACAGAAGATTGGGCCATTGCAGTTTAGATGGAATCAGAAAGCTAATCAAGAGAAATCTAGTAGAAGGTCTACCCAAAGTAAGCACAAGAATGGAAGGCGTCTGTGAACCGTGCGCGAAAGGAAAGCACATAAATCATCCTTCAAGTCAAAGACAGTGGTAACAACCTCAAAACCCTTGGAATTATTGCATATGGATCTATTTGGACCGATGAGAACCACAAGTCTTGGAGGAAAGAATTTTGGTTTTGTGATTGTAGACGACTATTCCAGATTCACATGGGTATCTTTCCTGGAGCACAAAGATGACACCTTTGATAGCTTTGTTAAGTTCAGTAAGAAAGTCCAGAAGGATAAGAAGTTCAGCATTGTTAGCATTTGATCGGATCATGGAGGAGAATTTCAAAATGAAAGATTTTCTGAGTTCTGTGATGATCAAGGAATAGAGCACAATTTCTCAACACAAAGAACACCACAGTAAAATGGAGTTGCTGAGAGAAAGAACAGAACTTTATTGGATATGGCCAGAACTATGCTATTGGAATATAACCTACCAAGATACTTCTGGGCCGAAGCCATCAACACTGCTTGCTACACAATTAACAGAGTGATGATCAGACCAATCTTGACGAAGACAGTATACGAGTTACTCAAGCAGAAGAAACCAAAGATCAGTCACAACAGAACCTTCGGATGTCCTTGCTTCATTCACAATAACGGAAAAAGGATATTGGTAAGCTAGACTCCAAATCCAATGAAGGTATATTTATGGGGTATGCTTCTAAACCTAAAGGCTACAGAGTATTTAATAAACAAACTTTATTAATTGAGCAAACTGTGCATATTATTTTTGATGAAACTAACTCTTTCTTGAGAAAAGAAGTAGATAGTGATAATGATGATGCAGATAATTTGTCCAAGAAATTAAAAGATACATCTATCAATGATAAAGAAGATCCACCATTGGAGGAATTGCAACAAAGAGAGTTATCTCATGATGATCTTCCAAAGGAATGGAGATACAAAAAGGATCACCCATTGGATAACATCATTGGAGATCCATCGGTTGAGGTAAGAACCAGAGGTAATGTAATTCCCTGTGATTATTTAGCTTTTGTATCTCAAATAGAGCCTAAGACAGTCAATGAAGCACTGGCTGATGAATCTTGGATATTAGCCATGGAAGATGAACTTAATCAGTTCAAGAGAAACCAAGTGTGGTCCCTTGTTCCGAGACTATCAGATCATCCTGTGATTGGCACTAAATGGGTGTTCAGGAACAAATTGGATGAAGCTGGTGTGATCACAAGAAACAAGGCCAGACTGGTAGCTCAAGGCTATTCCCAAGAGGAAGGCATAGATTTCGATGAAACCTATGCATTAGTAGCTAGACTTGAGGCAATTAGAATTTTGTTTGCTTACACATCAGCATTAGATTTAAAGCTTTTTCAAATGGATGTAAAATCTACCTTTTTAAATGATTTTATAAAGGAGGAAGTCCATGTAAAACAACCTCCTAGTTTTGATGATATCGATTTTCCAAATCATGTTTTTAAGTTGCATAAAGCTTTGTATGGTTTAAAGCAAGCACCTAGAGCTTGGTATGAAAGGCTTAGTGCATTCTTATTAAACCATGGTTTCACCAGAGGAAAAGTAGATAGCACATTATTTATTAAGATAAAAGTCAAAAATATATTACTTGTTCAAATTTATGTAGATGATATAATATATTATTCTACTGATGAATCTCTTTGCAAGTATTTTGAAAAGCTCATGCAGGGAGAATTTGAAATGAGCATGATGGGGGAACTCAACTATTTCCTCGGATTGCAAATCAAGCAAGGAAAAGAAGGCTCATACATTTGTCAAGCTAAGTACAGCAAAGAACTACTAAAGAAATTTGGTTTTGAAAACGCCAAGCCACGGTCAACACCAATGAGCACATCTACAAGGCTAGACAGTGACAAGGATGGTAAGAAAGTAGACCAAAAGCTCTACAGAGGTATGATAGGTTCTTTACTCTATTTAACTGCCAGTAGACCTGATATATTATTTAGTGTATGCATGTGTGCTAGGTATCAAGCAGATCCTAAGGAATCTCATTTAATTAGTGTCAAAAGGATTTTCAGATATTTAGCTAGAACTCATGATCTAGGGTTGTGGTATCCAAAATCATGTGAAATAAATTTAGTAGGATATTCTGATGCTGACTACGCTGGATGCAAAATAGATAGAAAAAGCACCAGTGGATGTTGTCAATTTCTTGCAGGATGTCTAATTTCATGGTCCTCAAAGAAGCAAAATTCAGTAGCACTGTCAACAGTTGAAGCTGAGTACGTGGCTGCTGGAAGCTGTTGTACACAACTCCTATGGATTAAGCAGCAACTTGAGGATTATGGACTGCACATCAAAACAATTCCCCTACTGTGCGACAACACCAGTGTAATAAATCTCACCAAAAATCCAGTTCAGCAATCAAGGACAAAGTATATAGAGGTTAGATATCATTTTATTCAAGATCATGTAGCAAATGGAAATATAAATATTTCTTTTCTAGATACTCAAAATCAGTTAGCAGATATCTTCACAAAGGCCTTACCTGAAGAGAGATTTACTTCTCTTAGAAGGGAATTAGGTATGTGTAATTTGTGATAGATTTATCTGCATATAGCTGAAATAACTATTATTTCAGAACAACAATTATTCTCTCCCTGGAATTAAGTATAACTCTTTATTTATTCATTCCGCAACTAGCTTTGATGATTCTTTATTTTTTTTTTAAAGGACTTTGTCTCTCTCGGAATCATTCTATTTTGTCATTTTGTGCATTTAATGTTGCATCTCCTCAAAAGTGACTTTATGCCTATCTCTAAAATTCCAAAATCTGTGTCATAACGATTCACCTCCCACTCTCATCTCGTTCAACGACAACCCTATCGTCTCCGTCATCGACTCTGTGTGATTTCAAAGCATCCATCTTTTCCCGCGAAAAATTTCTTGAGGTTTTTTGCTCCAATCCCCATCCCGATTTTCCAGAATCCTCCCCTGTTCAATTCCATGGCCGTTTCTGGAGTTTCCGGCACCGTCGGAGGTTATGGCGCTGTGTTCCTCACAGTAGAGCAGCAAGAAAGATTTGCAACCATGAAGACGACGCTTTGCAGCAACAAGGCAGTGGACGTGGCTGATTTGGAAAAGAATGGAATGCACAGTGTAGTGGCAGCTATCCAGAGGATGAAATGGTCAAAGATGGTAACTATTTCTAAAGTAAGTTATTCAGATCTTGTGAAAGCCTGAAATCTGAAGAAGATAGATCCTTGACCTCCTCCGTCAAGGGTACCCCTATTCACATTACATATGATTTTCTGGAGAGTTTGTTTGGAGTGTCTACCGCCGGTCACAGTGGGGTAAACACAGTAGACATTTGTACCAAGGGTTTGCGGATTGTTGGTCTTGAGTACAAGCTGAAGGACGGTAAAATCAACATCAACCAGTTAAATGCTTTCAATCGAATTCTTCATTTCATAGTTTTCCAGATTCTAGTTCCTAGAAGTGCTACCTTCTCCTCATGTCTGAAAGCAGACTCGGATATGATGTTATGGGCGATTCAAAACCAAGAAATCAACATGGCCGAAGTCATTATTGACAGGATGAAACTTGCATCAGCTGTAATATGGACATGAAGAACAAGCTCAAGGTGTCCCTTCCTTATGCTCATCTCCTGACAATGATTTTCCAGCACTATAACATAAATCTAAATGGTGAAGTATCCAAAAGATGGGGCAGTTCATCAGAGGCAGGAATTTAAAGAAAAGTGGGTTCTCCTTGGTTGCTGGAGCTTGGACCAAAACATCAGTAGCAGAGGGTGAGGCCATTATTGCAGAGGCCTAAGAAGTCCAAGAGGAGGTAGTTCAGGCAGAAGCAGCAGTAGTAGGTCAGTTGTTTAGCAAGAGGAAGTCAGGGCAGAAATATCAGTAGTCCAAGAGGAGCAAGCAGCAGTAGCAGCAGCAGAGATCAGTGTTGAAGTTCAGGAAGCCAATGGAAGCAGAATTGAGGACATTCCTCTAGAATTCATTGAGCTCGTTGGGCAGGTTGAAGAGGTTGTCACCCCCGCCTCAATGGTAGCATCAGTCCTTCGAGGTGTGCTGGACTCTATCACCAGCACTCAGGGGGAGCCCGAAATGGGTGGTGATCAAGTTGCAGAGGTTGTGGCATCAGGCCACAATGAGGATATCTTGATGGAGGATGCTCCCAGTCAGAGGGAGCATGTTGCTGAGAAGGAAGCAGAGTTTTAGGGGGAGCACACTACAAACCCCCTAGTTGCTCAATTTCAAGAAGGTGTCGTGGAGAGCACCTTTGATGAAGAAAATGTGGAGCCCATTGTTAGGGCAAGTGAAAAAGGAAAAAAGGTAGCTCCTGAGTTCCCTCTCCTCACCAGGAAGCCGCATCAGAGGCTGAAGAAGAAGAAGAAATTGAAGGTCAATATGAAGCCCATCATTGACAGACTGGATGAACAAGGTTAAATTCTTTGCTCTGTGCAATCTGATATTGCCTCCATATTCATAAGCCAGAGCACTGCCGCTAAGGAAATGGGCATGGTCAGAAATGCCGTCAGATGGGTGAGAAGTGAGTTAAGTAGCATAAAAGATTCAATAGCTACTCTCTCAGATCTGTTGAGGGCACAATCCCCTTCTGCCCCCTCTGCTCCCATTTCATCAGTTGCACAGGAATTAGGGCCAAATATTGAGGAAGTTCGGCCAGCAGAGGCATCTGTTGATGAGAAGTCCGGGCCATTAGGGCCAGAGGTTGTAGAGTCTCCAAAGCAGTCAGGGCCGCCAGGGCCAATCTTGGATGAATCAGGGCCATCAGGGCCAGTGGAAAGATAGGCCAAGCTTGTAAGAGAAGAAGTTTCTGTTTCAAAGGTTGTGACCCCAGTGCCACCATCTTCTCCTACTCAAACTCCAGCCCCTCCTTCTCCACCATCTTCATCCACTGCTCCTCCAACACCTGCCACATTCAAACAACCCCTTCCTAAACACATCTCATCACCAACTCCATTTCCAACCTTACTCCTCCTCCTCTTTCTGAGGTTCCTCCAGCATCATCTTTAGCTAGAGCCTCCTCCTCTGGTCCTTCTTCAGCTGGACCATCCACTATACCTCCTCCAACTCCTCACTCATTTCTTCATCCTACTGCTCCTCCCTTCTTCATCACCTATATTCCTCAGTGTGCTCAACTTGAAGGTCCTTTCCTTGAGAAATTTGAAACTGAGTCTGAAGTAGCCATTCTTCACTCAGTTCTGGAAGTTGGCACTCATGTCCACAGGACTGGATCTCCTAGTCCTACCCCCCAAAAGAGAAAAATATCCAGCACTCTTGCTCTTTCTTCTGATCCTAAGTTCCCTCCTCTTTGGTTCTCCCTCGTGGTTGATCATCGAAGGAAATCCATCTATTCTGAATATCTTCAAAAATGTACTTTTGCCATCATGGTTGGTCTTCCTTATCAAAATTTAACCGACCATCTTAATATTGTTCTTCCTTACTACCACATCTCCAAAGCTGATCAATCCAAAATCTTCCAATCAGCTGAATCCAAAAATGAAGATCAGTGGTCCAAAGGTCACAAGTCCTTGTACAGAAAATTCTTGCTTTCCAAGTCTGATCGGTTCCCTCCCAGGGATCATCCACTCACTCTCTCCGAGTGGTTTGAAATTCATCACAAGAATACCTGGGTTCCCTTTATCCAAAAAAAAATTAAACTCATTCAGTATTACCAACTTTTTAGTGACTACCGCTACCTCAACAACATGCCAGAAATCCAGTTGGGCCAATTTAGGGGAGCTGTTGATCTGCTCAAGGTTGAAAGCCCAGTGAACTGCTCCTTCAAAGTAAACTTTGCTACCTTGCAGATCCCTGAAATTATGTTCCTTCCTAAGTTACATTCCTTGGTCATGGATTCTTTAGTGGGCCCTATTATTTTTGAGCGATTTTCCAAGGTTATGGGTCAGATGTCAACTCAACAAGGTCATCTTCCTTCCTTTCAAAGGTTCATTTTTCGAGAGTACCATCGGGGCAATATCAATTCTGATGTTCTTGCCCCTCTCTTATCTGAATGTGAGAGGCTTTCTCCCACTGATTGGGAAAAGCATTACAATCACTCTGCTCTTCAATTAGAACATCTGAACAGCTCTCTGGTCCGCTCTGGAAAGACTCGGTTGACGGCTGAAGCGTTTCTTGATCTCAACTCCATTCACCTTGTTCAAGAGCCATTTGTCACCTGGGCAGAATGCTACAAGATCTTCATGCTTCTGAAGAAAGAACTGAAGGAAAACCAACTCCTCTACCCCATCAAAATCGATCAGTTCCTCCACGCACCAGTTTTGGAAAACTAGTCTTTACAAATTCTCTCTTGATCCAGACCGCTATGATCGTTTCTTAGACGAGCAGCGGGCGCTTCATATCAAGCTGATGGTTCCTGACATGGGACCTTCTTACTCCATCGCTAGTGGGGACTCTCGGCAACATTTTGAAGAACAGGAACTTAAGGCTTGGCAAATCATTTCTCGCCATGCCTCTCTTCTGTCTCCTGCCTTCTATCTTCCTGTACCCCCTCAGAATGAATAAACTGGTTTTTTTTCTCTCATTTATCTTTCTTCTCTTCTTTGTCACTCTTATATCTTTTTGCTTAATGACAAAAAGGGGGAGAAAAATAACTAGTCTGAAATACATCTCTCAACTTCTCTAATTTATTCCGCAAAATTATTTAAGATTTTTTTCAGAACCTTTTATGCTTATATCATGTTTTGTCATCACCAAAAAGGGAGAGATTGATGATCAATTCATCCCCATATAATTTTATGAATTATATATCTATTTTGGTGATTAACAAAACTTCAATAAAGTGTCATCTAACAAGTTTTCATGAAGCTTAGGCACAGGAGGATAATCAGGCGAAATCAAGAAGATATGTAAAGTATTTCTTACACTGTAGCATTTAAAGTACAGAGCATGAAATTTCTCTAAGTACACATCGACTTCCTATGTGTCATAACAATTTCCACTTCTATCGATTTCATTTTCACAAGGATTTGATAAAGTATCATACTGATTTCGGTTTTATAACGATTTCATAAGTGTTGCATCGATTTCGATCTCACAACGATTCGTTAAGTGAGCATAACGATTTCGATCTCACAACAATTCGCTAAGTGAGCATAACGATTTTGATCTCACAACGATTTGCTAAGTGAGCATAACGATTTCGATCTCACAACGATTCGTTAAGTGAGCCTAACAATTTGCTCTCACAACGATTTGATAAGTGAGAATAACGATTTGCTTTCACATTGATTTGGTAACATAAGGACTTGGTCGCCATAACGATTTGATAAGTTTCACATCGACTTGGTCACCACAATGATTTGATAAGTTACATAACGACTTGATCGCCGTAACGATTTGATAAGTTTCACATCGACTTGGTCACCACAACGATTCGATAAGTTACACAACGACTTGGTCAGTGTAACGATTCGATAAAGCAAACAACGATTTGATCACTGCATCGATTCGATAAGTAAAACAACAATTCGATACCTGCAACGATTTGCTTATGTGTGAAACAACGATTTGCTCATAACGACTTGCTTAAATGACTTGCTTATACTCTCATAACGATTTGTCTCTACAATGATTTGGTTATGATTGTATAATGACTTATGTTCACATCGATTTGTTTATGGATGAATAACGATTTACATAAACAACGACTTGCTCACATAACGATTTCATAAATCGTACTCGTAACGATTTCATGGACTACAACGACTTGACATTCAGACATGCCTTAAATATTTTTTGAAAGTCAAAGTCCTCCCGCATGTTTCTCTAATATCCATGCATTTAATGCGATTGTACATTTCACTGCAATGCATATATGAATATCTTCTACTCTCATGCGTATATAAGAAACACCTTTAGAAAAAGCAGAATGATGTTTTTATTTTAGTGAAAAGTCTTACTAAATGAATTCTAGAGTTGCCTGACAACAAAAGACAGCATAGCTGTCTATAGTGTGGTATTTATTGTGTGCAGGTCTCTGACAGCACAACCCCATACAACGTTGGACAAAGTGGAAGCTGAAGGATATCAAGATGGATCTTCTCCTTGCGTGCATGGAACGTAAAGGACTATTGACTGCAACATACCTATTGAAGAATAAGGACAACCATGCAGTCTAACGTTCACTAAAGCCTAGAGGCTACGGTCATCTAAATGGATTCAGCAAGAGAAGATATATATACAAGACTGAAGACTCCTGAAAATATACAAATTTTGAAGGATTCAAAATCTCAATGAAAAATCTGGAAGTGATAGAGTCTTAGCAAAAAGAGCTTCTTGCTTTCCACTCCAACCGTGTAGCTCTTGCTCTCCAGTACCTCATTGTCGTTAGTTTTGAAGAGTCCTTATGATCTGGGAGATTTCATTATTGTAGATATTTTTCTCTCAGTCACTGCCTCAGATCAAGTGTTTGCTATAAGCTCGGTCTAGGGGCATTTCACTTGTTTTCTCACATTCTTGAGAAGTTCCTCTTCGTGTGTGAAGAGAAGACCAATTGGAAATAGGTGGAGAGTGTTCCCTTCATGTTGAAGGAAGACCTGTGAATCAGGGTGTTGTTTTTCCTCGTCGAGTTGTGAAGAGAAGGCCAGCTGCGACTGGATGTGTAAGTGTCCTTAAGGGGGACTGTACCCTTGGGTAGTGAAATCCTGAGTTGTTGCTCAGGGACTGGACGTAGGACTCCTTTGGAGAGGAGGTCCGAACCAGGATAAAATCCTTGTGTTGTGTGATTGCATGTTTGTGATTGTCATCTTTTCTTTATTACTAACACTAACAGTCGAACGTAGTGCTTTGTGTTGAACGTTCTTGTTGACAGGTTTAGATAAACGAATTTTAGGAATCCCATTCACCCCCCCTCTGGGCTTGCTAGCTGGGCAACACTATCTCTATCCTAGGACCTATCCTATCACTATTGGGACTCCCAAACACTAACCTAATGCTACTCTAACCCCTAGGTACGAATTGGAGTGGGATTAGCCCCTCCTAGTGTTCTATAAATAGGGGTGCAGGGCTCAAAATTTGTAGCCCACCTTCTCTCTCTTCTTCTCTCTTGGTTTTCTCTCTCTCCAATCCATGAAGAGATCTTCCAACTTCCTCCAAGCCAACCCTCCCCCTATGGCTGTCCAAAAGCTGCAAGGACGGCCAATGAGGAGCTCCTCTACCTCACCTCAGTGCCGGGACATGTGAGCTCAACGAGAGATGCTCAGGTGAGTTCTTCTAGTTCTTCTCTCTCCTCTTCTTCTTCTTCTTCCAAAATATTTCTCCTTCTTCTAGATCCTCCTAGGTGGAAGACGCTATTCCAAAATCCCATGGCTAGAGCCTATGATAAAGGCGCTTCCTATGGCGTCCATCAATCTCCTACGGGAATGGAAGCTGACAACTATGCTGGTGCTGGCAATGAATTATCACAAGATTGTGCACATCTAGGACAACATTACTGCCCTTGTGGAGTTGTGGCATCCTCAGACGCATACCTTCATCTTCCCCACCTTTGAGGCCACCATACTACTCAAGGAACTAGAGATCATGCTAGGGCTCCCCAAAGATAAGAAAGGTGCAGAGCACCTCATCTCCCACACCGTAACCCCTATCGACTCTTGGGCTATTCTCAGCGAAATCACCACGAGGACCT
Organism: Colocasia esculenta; assembly: GCA_014218235.1. Taxonomy (NCBI): domain Eukaryota; kingdom Viridiplantae; phylum Streptophyta; class Magnoliopsida; order Alismatales; family Araceae; genus Colocasia; species Colocasia esculenta. The sequence goes on from CM024757.1 coordinate 79,773,064, forward strand.
AGGATTTGAGCACTATGACAAGCCCAAATTACCTTCACCTAATCCCCCTCTCTCAGTGGATCGTCTCCCAGTGCAAAAGGAAGACTAGGAACTACTCAGCTATTGCCAAGGCCACCGCTATCTGCATATGTGGCGTCATCCTCTTCCCCATGCAAGACCATCTCTTATCTGCAGCCAACCTGAGCGTCATCAGCTACGTGTGGGAAGGTATGCCTATCTCTCAAGCCCTCTTAGGCTATTTATATACTGGTCTATCCTCTACAGCCACTGGCGGACCCTTCTTTGGCTCTGTGATCGCTCTCGAGTGCTGGATGAGCATGCATATCTGCTACAAGGCGACGTACGACACATCTGTGAAGTGTATGAGCATGACCCATCATCCTCTCTCCTTCATTGGCACTCCACTACATATGACCACCCAAGCATGGTGCAAGATTGCGGTAGTCAAGGGGTTTAAAGGAGTGGAGGCTATATCTGAACACTTTGCAAGTGGAGTAGTTCGAAATGCAGCCAACCTTCCTCCACAACAAAATCATTCGATTACCTCAGCGCATCAGCCTAGACCTGCGGTTGGTAGGAAACGAAGCACTAGTCCTCTACAATCCACACCGATGCTAGCTTCAGCTTGGCGTGGCACGCACAGTTGTACCAGCTCTCTCTCACTACCCACCTATTCAAGTAAGGAAGATGGATAATGCACAGGATGAGCGGGATGTGAGGAGCGCCATCGTATACTGGGAGGTGTGCGCTACCGGCCTCATCTTGGCGAAGGTAACAGAGGACGACGATGTTTATCAAGAGTACTTGTAGGTGCTCAGGAGGACCCGACCACATGGAGATCGTGCCATGGCGGAGGTTACACAAGGTGCAGAATAGGGTGGAAAGTGACTTAGTAATTGTATTATGTGGTAGGTAGGGCATCAAAAGTTGATTTGATTGATGATAGACATGATTGGAATTTGCACTTGACAATTTAGATCAATAAAATCGAACTTTTATTCACTGTTGTGTGCATCCAGTCATGTCATGATAGCTATAGACGTCGTTGTAATGTCGCGGCGGCCACCTAGATTGCGACCATGTCGCACCTTAACGCGACGTCTATAGCGGTCTCGACGCTAACCGCGAGTTCAAAAATGCAGTGGCCCCCCTCTTTTCCCCCTTTCGCACTCACAGAACCCTTCCTGGTGATGTCCTTCTCTGTCAAACTCCCCCTTTCTGGCGAGCTCTCCTTGCTCTCTCTCTCTCTCTCTCTCTCTCTGAGCGATGGAAGGCAGTGGGAACGGCAAGCAGAGCTCTCTCGACGATGAGAGGAGGAAGCGGCCGGCGGCGAGGGTTCTCCAGCACCGGGAGGAGAGGGCTCCGGCAGTCGATGAGGCACCGGAGGTGGAGATGGTAGAAGAGGAGATCTCGACCGTGGACGTAGAAGCGGTGGCGGTGGCCCGGGAGGAGGCTTTGAAGAAGGTAGGTCCTCGCCCCTAGCCCTTGATTTTTGTATGTGGATGTGGATAGCAAGGCCCCCTTAGAGGGTGGATGTAGGGCGAAAGGCCCAAGGGAACCGCCGCCGGTGAAGGAAAGCTCCGGTTGGCAACTGACTGAGAATGTGACGGCCTACCCCATCGCGACAAGGATAGTCGCGATGGGGTCAGAGGTCACGACAATGTCACGATGGTCAATGTTCGTCGCGACATGGTCGCGGACAACCCAGGCGTCGCGACAAGGTCACAATGCATCGTGGTGAGAGCGTGTAGGGAGACCCTAGCTAGCGAGCCTGGTGCTCTGGTGGATTTGGACTTGTGGCGCTTTGTCACTTTCTTTCTTGGCAGACTGTTGTTTGCTATGAGGGGAGACATGATCCACTGCCGCTTTCTACCACTCCTAGAGGACCTAGACAGAGTAGGAGAGTATGCTTGGGGTGTTGCTCTTTTGGCGCACCAGTTTGATAGTCTAGGGTCCTCTGACCTGCAGACGGTGATCAGCGCCCCTTCTTCAGGTACTTCACTCTCTTCTTTCAATTATGAATCTCATTCCTGCATATATTTGATCTAATCATGCTTCTTTTGCAAGTCTGGACCTATGTTCACCTATCGGGCCTGGGGAGGGGGACCTTGGAGCGACCGGGCCTCGTGCCCCTGGCGAGGCGGTGGGTGTCGTGCCGAGACACGCACCCCCTGGAGGAGCAGCTGCCGTCTATCTAGGATGCCATCAACGTCTACTGTCAGCTAGATGTGAGTACTATTATCTCTCTAATCCTTAGTTGATTTCCTTAAATGCCTTAGATACTGGCCAATGTGTTCTTTGTTGTGCAGGTGGTGTGGCAGCCATATCCAGAGGAGGGAGATGAGGGACAACCTTAGTTGGAGCAGGCCCGCCCCTACTTTGGTAGGGCGATGTGGGTGCATGCTCTTAACCTGGTGCTTCCCCTCTATCTGCATCTGACTTAGCGGTTACTCGGGCTGCGTCAGAGTGCCGTGGAGTTCCCTAGCTGAGGCAAGACACCTAGGCCTGGCCGGAGCTTTCGGGGACTTCACGACACGACCGATTGGCATGAGAGGGCCCATGAGCAGATTGCAGACTGGGAGCACTGAGGGCATTGGGTCATGTCCGATACACAGACAGATGAGGCATACCTACAGTCCTTCACCTTGAAGTATGGGGCGAGGGTCTATAGGGGTGCCCGATGAGAGGTATACCTCTGAACTTAGACTTTGTGAAATTGATTTGATAGAATTGGATCTAACATGATCTTGATGACTTGCAGGCAGACGTGACCGGGTAGATTGTGTTGCTCTAGGCCCTGCTGCACTCCGCTGTGCAGGACTGGGACATTGCTAGGAGGGAGACAGACCAGCTGCTAAGTATGTACTCAGACTTCGGTAAAGTACCAGTTCCTTTAGCTTAAAGATGTTGACAAGTGTTCATGTGCAGCGTGCAGAGTTGGCGACGTTGAGGACGTCACAGGTGGGTGCGTCCTCATCTCAGGTAGCGACGAGGGACTCCCAGTCTGACCTCGCCAATCAGTTAGCGGGTGCCCTGAGAAGGGTAGAGGAGGCAGATGTAGCATTGGAGGAGAGGGTAAGTGTGATTCAAACCTGATCGTTTTTAATAGAAGGTTGTATGCTGACATGCTTAGTTACAAGTTGCAGAGCTGAGGACCGCCACTGGCCAGGCGAGCCACTGGTGCGAGCAGGCTGAGGCGTCGGTGGTAGTGACCGGTCAGTGGCACCTCCAAGCAGAGACGGTGGCAGTGGAGATGGCTCGGTGGTGTCTCTAGGCGGAGACGGCAGTGACGGGGGTGGGGGAGCTATCGAGGGAGCTGGCGACACTGCGGGTGCAGGGGTCGTCAGTGGACCAGGCGGAGCTGTCTCGACTACACACCGAGACGTCTGCATAGTAGATCCGCATCGACGAGCTCTAGAACTTGGTGACAGCGATTGGCCAGAGTCAGAGTCAGATCCACAGCAGGAGCAGGAGCAGGAGTGGAGCGAGCGGCGCCTCTATGAGGCAATATCTTGCAAGTTCCTCCAGCCAACAGAGGAATGAGGAGGAGGAGAGGCGCTGGGGGGGGTGAGATGAGTGCCCGGAGTGTGAGGGGCGGTGGTGAGATGCCACCTTTGACGGGGAGGCACGAGGGATCCGGGGAGAGTGGTGGTTGACAGTAAGGAGTTTGTGAGCGACCTCCCCATCTATCTTGTATATGATGTTTATATTTAGTGGATCTTTACTTTTGTGCCAATGTATAAGGATGTTGAATGTTTTGTGATTGACATGAGTGGGAAATGAGATCCAAGAGAGAGAAAATTGAGTACATTGTTTTGATGCTTAAAAACATCCTGACCCTGCACAACTTAACAAAACAAGTTAGATCTACTTTTTTGCTCAGCCCCTTGCATTAAGCAAGGATTGTCTTTAATCTTCATAATAGTCAAGAAGTTGAGCCTTATTAAATAGGCCAAAATAGAAAGCAACAATGCATTCTAAAGAAACGATATGTACACCTAATTTTTTTTTTTTTTTGGATTTTCTATTTTTTCTTATTTTGGAGTTTTTTCTAATTATTTTTTGGATTTAGGAGTTTTCATTTTTTTTGGATTTTGGAATTTTCTATTTTGTTTAGATTTTTGTGTTTTTTTTTTATTTTAGGGGTTTTGTTTTGGGGTTTTCATAGCGGCAATACTGACATTTTGACTGGTGGGTCAAGAATCATGTCCCCTTCTTTTGTTGTTAAGCATCCCCTGAGTGAGGTGTGCATCTTTTTTTAGCATCTCCATGGCTGATTGCCTCTAATCATCAGTGTTCTTACACAGACCATGCGTGGGACACGACCCGACCATTAGTGGGGGTGAGAAGAAATTGGGGTAAGACTCGGCGTGGGTTCTAAGATGCTGGCTTGTTGACTGACTGGGGTGTAGTTTATGTGGATTTCATCTGTTTCCCAGAGACTTTGTGGTCATTTCTTGTTTTGGGACATGCGTAAAACCAGGCTCATTTTCGTCCCGCGGGGACTTTGCCACTGTTTGCCATGCCCCTGTTTTATTTATTTTTTTGGCTTATTTTGCCTTTTATGTGCTTTTCTTTTCTTTTGCTGGCTTCTACAATTTTGGTTGACCGTCTCTATTTGAGATTTTGCCACACATGATCTACCCCCCTTTTAGTCTCCAAACAAGCGACCTTTTGTCCCTACGCTTTGTCCGAGTGAGGAGAAAATAGACCTTCACACATCTTACGTTAGGGCTAGGTGCGAACACACTTGTCTAGGGAGCAACTGACCATGGATTGTCATGTCATGTGTGTGGACTGAACAGAGGGGTTATTTAATAGCCGTAAAAGGATAAGAGACCCCACGACCTGTTGGTACTCCTTGTGTGGTAGTGCAACTGTAGAAAACTCCTTTATTAAGGGTAGAATCTTTTAAGATACAAACCATTCCATGGGTGAGAGAGCTCCTCACCATCGGCGTTTACTAGCCTATAAGCGTTCCCAGGGTACACTTCTTTAACCACGTACGAACCTTCCCAATTAGCTTGCAATTTGGACCTAGGACCTCTAGGTTTTATGAAAATTCGCTTCAAAACCATGTCTCCATCTTGAAATTTGTGTTCAATCACTTTCTTTTAAAAAGATCTAGAGATATTTTGATATGAAAGCACATGATCAGCTGCGGCCAGAGACCATTCGTCTAAGAGTTCCAGTTGTGTAAGCAACGCCTCTTGACGTTCATCGAGATTAAGTTCTTTGTCCAGCTATACCCTTAGTGAAGGAATTAGTATCTCATATGAAACTACCGCCTCCATCCCATAAGTAAGTGAAAAGGGAGTTTGCCCTGTGGGTGTGCGGACAGAGGTGCGGTAGGCTCATAGAGCCTCATCAATTTCTCAGGCCAATAAGCAATTTGTGAGACTCACAAGTTTTCTTTAATATTTTCAAAAGTGTTTTATTTGTGGCTTCGGTTTGACCGTTGCCCTGTGGATAGTACGAAGATGAATGATGTAGAGAAATGTTGAATTTCTTACATAGGTCTTGAAGCTCTTGAGATATAAACTGGGGTCCATTGTCGGTGACGATGCCGCGTGGCACTCTGAACCATGAGATGATATTCTTCATGATATACCGGCACACGGTTGAACCTTTAATTTCTTCGAATGCTTCAGCTTCGGCCCACTTGGTGAAATACTCAGTAGCTGTGAGGATGAATGATTTTTTTTTTGATTTGAGCATTAGGATCACCAAGGGGACCGATGATATCAAAGGCCCACATGGAGAAAGGCCAAGGGGATGATAGTGAATATAGGGAGGAAGATGGAGCATGGATCTTGTCGGCATGGAGCTGGCATTTGACGCACCTACGAACGTAGATGGCACAGCCTTCTTCTAAGGTTGGCCAGTAATAGCCCTGCCTAAGGATCTTCTTAGCTAGCATCTAACTATTCACATGCCCTCCACATTCACTGGCGTGGGCTCCTTCCACTACCTTCTAAGCTTCTTCGTCAGGCAAGCATCAAAGGAGCATTTCGTTTAGGGCACGTCAGTACAACACTTCTCCAACAGTGGTATACCTTAATGCAGACCTACGGATGGCTCTCCTATCTCAGATTTTACTTCTTCTGGGAAGGTACCGTCTTTGCAATATTGCTCAATCTCGTGGTACCATGACCTTTCTTCTTCCATTATCTCTCCTAACTCCATGAGCATCACTTCCTTCACTTCCCTTCTCTCTGCCTTTACAATTGAAGAGTTCCTGAGGTTGTTGAACCAAGGGTCCTGAGTGGATGGTGCTTCTAACCTCTGGACAATGATAGTCTTAGTGTTTTGGCTGAGAGGAAAGGAGAGGGATGAGGCCAAAGATGCCAAAGCATCGGCCAAGATATTCTGAGAGCGAGGAGTGTGAATGTAGATGAGTTTTCTGAATTGCCTAGCTAGGAGTGTGACCAAATCTTGATAAGGCTTGAGTTAAGGGTCAAGAGTGCGGTAAGTAGAAACGACCTATCGAAGAACGAGTTGGGAGTCTCCTATGATCTTGAGTTGACGCACGCCTAGGAGATAGGCACGTTTGAGACCGGTTAGGAGAGCCTCATACTCGGAGATGTTGTTGATGGCAAGGAATTGAAGATGCTATGCTAAGGGAATGGTGATTCCTTTTGGGGTGAGCAGAACAACACCTATGCCCCGTCCCCTAGAATTCAGAGCTCCATCAAAATGGAGCGACTAGAAGGAATCGCGAGAGATGAGTGACAGGTTTTCATCAGGAAAGTCTTCTTGGATAGTGTCACTATGAGGAAGAGGAAGGTGGGCAAGGTGCTCGGAAATATCATACCCCTTTATAGCCTTCTGGACTACAAAGGTGATGTCAAACTGAGGGAGGAAACCTTGCCAACATGCCAATCTGTCGGCTAGGACTGGCTTCTCTAGGAGGTATCTAATGTGATCCATCCTAGAGATCAAACTCACCTGGTGGGCAAGGAAGTAGTGCTTCAGTTTCTGCACTACCCACACCAGCGCTGCACTAGTTTTCTCCATAGCAGTGAGCTTGAGCTCAACAGGATTGAATAGCCTAGATAAGTAATAAACTACCCTTTCTTTGTGAGATTCATCATGTTGTGCAAGGATAGCTCCTAGGGAGTCCTCAATAGTTGACAGATATAAGATCAGGGATTTTCCTAGACGGGAGCCTGTAGCACGGGCGGATTCATTAAATAGCTCTTGATTTCATCGAATTCTTCCTGGCATTTAGCATTCCATTCAAATTTTACTCCTCCTTTCAACAGTTCATAGAAAAGACAACATCTTTGAGAATGCTGAGATATAAATCTTCTTATGAATTGTAGTCAACCAATCAAACCTTGATGTTCAGATATGTTCTTAGGAGGAGGAATCTTGCCTATTGCCTCGGCCTTGTTTAGGTCTATTTGAATCCTCCGCTTGCTAATTATAAACCCTGGCATCTTGCCCAATGAAGCCCCAAATATGCACTTCTTCAAATTCATCTTCAATTGATATTCGCGTGCGCGTTAAAACACTTTGGCAAGTATGAAGGAGTGTTCCTTTCGAGTCTGAGATTTCACCACAATATCATCCACGTAAACCTCAACATGAATGTGAATCATATCGTGGAAGATTGCCAACATCACCCTTTGATAAGTGGCGCTGGAATTCTTCAACCCTAATGGCATAACCACATAGCAATAAGTTCCCCAGGGCGTGGTGAAGGATGTTCTCTCTTGGTCCTTCGGGGCTAGATAGATCTGATTATAACCTGAATAACCATCCATGAATGAAAGAGTCTCGAACCCAGCGGTATTATCAATTAGGACATCCAAATGAGGCAATGAGAAATCATCTTTACGACATGCTCGATTTAAGTCCCAGAAGTCAATGCAAATCCACACTCTTCCATATTTCTTCATAACCAGGACTATGTTGGCCACCCATAGGGGACATAGCACTACACGGATGAACTTAGCTTGATGTAGCTTGTCAATCTCCTCTTTCATTTTCAATGCAATATGATGGTGGAATCGTCTAAATTTTTACTTAACGGCTGGCTTCAAAATTAACCTATGTTCCACCAATTCGGGGTCAATGGTGGGCATGTCTTCATACGACCAGACGAACGAGTCTTTGTACTCCCTCAGAATCTCTATAAGGTCCTTCTATTCCTCAGGAGGGAGACTAGAAGCTATGGTTGAAGCCTGGGTTCTTCATTTGTCCCCACGTTTACCTCTTTGGTAGGTTCATCTACTACCAATGTGGGCTCATCATATCTCCTTGTGCCACTAGTATACATTTCAGCAGCATCCTCTACTTCACTGTCCTCTTCATATACTGGGTCCTCATCATTCATGATTTCATAAATCCCGAATCTGTCATCTAGCCTCTTCTCTCCATGCTGAGCTTCAATGTTTAGCATGACTGCTTCCTGGATGAACTCTTCGACAGTTAGAAGAGTGCCACACCTTTGAGCCAGATCTACCAGATATCTAGGGGGAATGATACTACCTTTGCTCTTCCTAGACGGGGACGGGACTTACCAGATTCTACCCTCAAGTCTAAGCTAGGATTAAAACCTAAGGGGCACTTTGGTGGAGAGTCCAGATGCTTATTGGAAGGGAAAGAAAGAGATGCGGCGTAGCCGCTAGGGTCCTTCGATGGGTCTGGAGGTGGGAGCAGGCCACTCGAGCTCAGGGTGCCTGAAGCTGAGTTGCGGTGCAGGGGGACAAAAGGCCCCCCACCCAATGAAGCCATGGTGATCACTACGTGCGTCGGAGAGCGGGAATCGCCGCTCGAGTTGGAGAAGAAGGGAAAGGGCAGGGATCGCTGCCGAAGAAAGGAGATGAGAGAGTGACGGGGAATGCCGTCGAGATGAGTGCGAGAGAGAGTGGAGATGGGGATCGTCGTCTGAGGGGGAAAGGAAAAGTGGAGATGGGGATCGCCGTCAAAGAGGAGCACAAGGATCACTGTCAGAGTGAGCAAAGGAGGGAAGACGGGGATCGCTGTCTGATGAAGGAGAAGGAGAAAACGGGGATCATTGTTCGAAGAAGGAGATGGAGATCACTGTCCAAAGAAAGGGAAGGGGAAGATGGGGATCACCATCCAAAGAAGCAGAGGGGAAAGACGTGAATCTCCGTCTGAAGAAGGAGAGGGAAAAGATGTGAATCACCATCTTGATCATTGGGGAGTGGTGAAAGAGTGGAGAGAGATTTTTTTTTTTTAATAAATAAATAAAACATACTAACCTAAAAATAAAGACATATTACCCTACATTTGGAGGCATCGAGAGAAGGAGAAAGTTGTGCCATTAAAAAAGAGAACAAAGTGGGGAGAGGGAATGGTTAACTCTTCGAGAACATCAGATGAGAGTTAGAGGATGAGGGGAGGTGAACGAGGAATGGAGGAAAGTTTAGAAACAAAAATGGAAAATATGGAATGTTTAGGAGACCAGGAATACCTTGGCCAGAGCTCATCTACAGTGTTCTTGTCATCATAAAGCGGATCAGGTTCTCTGATGTCTTCACCGTCCCCAAGCAACTGTCGCTTGGAGGTGATTGCTGACGGGGGCTCTACCAATTCTGCCACTGCTGGGGGATAGGTAAGATCGCCATCCCAGAACAGGTGACTAAATGCTATCGTGATGTCTTCCATATCAAACCACCTGTACCATTCTACCTCTGGATCATCGGTCTTCCTCCTTTTATTGGGTCGCAGGGCCTCCAAGGCCTGATATGTGAGCATCGGTGTCATGTGGTGGGCAAAATGACATCCATGAACATCATAGTCTGTGAGGTCCACCCCTACCACAATAGCGTCATACCCTGGCTATACAGCCCCTCTGACAAAGTGACAATATAATTACCAGGTGAGGTGTTGCCGTTCTGGCTTTAATGTGGAGGAGAAGGTGGTCCATGGCCGGATTTCTTATTTGTACTCGAGGCCTTGTCTTGTGATTTGTTTGGAGCTAGTGACAACCTGGGTCCTCCCTTGGAGGTGAGCTCCGAGCCCCTTTCCTGGCTGGTAGCCGATTTTGAACATGATGTTCCAACCCTTTGTATCAGATGGTGTCATTCTTTTGGCAGCTGCTATGGATGGTGACACTACATGGCGGCTGGAGGAGAAAGTATAATGTAGCACCCTTGATTTTTAAAAATCCAAATCAGATAAAATTTTTATTTTAAATAAATGAGGTAAATATATTTAATTAGAATAAATGGGAAATAAGTGAAATAAAAGGAAATTAAACTAAGCCCATTAAGTTAAAACCCTAATGGGTTGTGTAAATTGCTCAAATACAAAATAATGGGCCCAAATAGGGATAGCCCATCATGAGATGGGTGGTAATTAAGCTAAATTCGGAATAAAAATTAGTGGTAATTAGTAAAGGGATTAAATAAGTATTAAATGAGTTGTACATATCCAAAAGAGAGTTCAAAACCTACCCTAACTCTCTACCCACGAACTTGGATCTCTTCCCAAACCTATTATGGAGATAAAGGGGGGGAAAGAGGGAGGATAATTAAGAAAATTTTGAAATTTAGAAAGAGTAGAGTTCTAGGGAAGGTGGGACTCTAATAGCAAACTCTAAACACCTAAACTCGGCCCTATCGCTCCATAGTTCGCTATTGGAGCTTTGGGAGACGAAGAGGACAACTGAGGAACGAGGAATCTTGGAGGAGGAAGCTTAGACAAGGAGATTTCCCCTCATTCTTCACCAAAAACCCTAGCTTTTCTTGTCAACGCCAGAAGGTAGGCAATCACTCAAGCACTCAATGTGTAAAAAATTACCCTAGGAAGTCTTCATGACCCCCTTCGAAAGCCCTCTCGTTTTGCTCTATTTCGTTCATCCATTAGGGCGGATTAAATGTTTGAATCCTTATTTATATCATGTACCCGAACCCTATAGTTTGCCTTCAATCCATACTTGTACTCGAATGAATGTGTGGAATTATTCTCATAAATACTACTCATCACTAAATTTCAAACGCACCTATTTGCCCTAATTTTCATCTTGTATCCATGGCGAATTAATTCTTTGTTTCGTGATTGTGCATGTTTAGGTTAACAAAATGTAACCTAGTCAAAGCATGCTCTATACATGTCTGATTTCTAATTAATCGTTCTTAGTAATAGATCTCCATGTCTCTTGTCATTTAAAATTGGTGTCATGCTTTTTGGATCACTGTGCGATTTCTTATTGAATTTTTAAGTGCCCTGTATCATGTAGACCCACCTAGAAAAAAGGGCAAAACCCCTTTTCTGGGCTCGGGCCACTCCCTAAGATCGCGACGGCCTGATCCGATGCGACCTCAGAGGGGGTCGTGACCAGAACGCGACAGGTCGCCTGGACGCGACCTGCCCTCCAGTTCATCCCCAGTGCCGGTTCACAGAACGCGCCAAGCCAGGGCGTCGCGATGACATTAACACGACCCACTTGTGCGTCGCGACCTGAAACCTGAACGCGCCGGTCCGCCTTGCCGCGGCCTGATCGCGACAGCAACCTGCATCGCAATCTGACTATGGCGGCCAGAACCCTAATTTTACCATTTTAACTCAGCTATTGTGCTATGTAAACCTTGCTTACCCTTAATTAAGTGCTGTCATGCATGAATTCGATTTGTTAATTTAAAATGGGCAATATTATGTGAGATTAATTTATGTAAAAGATATATGCACAATCATTCATGTCCTCTTGATTTCTTACACATACACACACTAACCATTCATGTTTGCCATGAGACCTTATTAATTCACTTAATAATATATCTGGTAATTTAGCAAAATAAATTACTAACTTCCCTATTTAATTATTTACACTTGTCTTCATTTTCTCGTGCGCTTTATACACCGTCACTGTTTCCTTCGGCCTTCGAGCACTCGAGGCAAGACGAACCAGTTTTTACACACTTTCTCTTGACTTGGACCACCTCTTCACTGGGAAGACTCCTGACTGGACCAAGGACTCCTTGTCAAGGCCTCCGTAAGTCTTCTTGGCTTTGGCGCACGTCCTTAGCCGACGAGCTGGTTGTAGCTTAAATCCCATTACACTCTTAGGGATCGGTATGATCCATGGCCTTAGTATGTTCTCTCCTTATCTTGTGATCATGCTGGACCATCTAACTTGTGCTCACAACACGGCTAGTGGGCAGTTGTGATTTCTACAAGACTACCGGTACCCGACCTGGTACTGCGCAACTGTTACTATCGGTGTTACGTTGCTTTACGATATTGTCCCTATTTCGTCTACTATCTATATCCTCTCATCTGTTCACGTTCTCTCTACACTCTCATCTATTTCATCTACTAGTACTCTTTTGGCCATTCGTGTGATTGTCTAAGATAAATAAATGGCTATGCCAGTGCAATGGGGCCCGATCTGGTCTTGGGAGGAGTGCTCGAAAAGTGCCAGTACCCATGGGAGTTAAAATGATCAAGGATGTGTACGGCATGCATCTAGTGCCATTATACTATCTAGATTAATCTATGACAATCAAAGTGCTATCAATACAAGTGCAATCTTGTCAAGTGCTATACAAGTGCTATCGTTACGTGCTATTATCGTTACCTGGCCATTCTATTATCGTTCTCGTTGTGCTATTTTCCCTGTACTAGTGTCATCGTTCTCTTGTTATCGTTACTTTCTATACATGACTATTCTCTCTAGATATCCTACCATTTAAAACATTAATTATTTAAACCGTGCTTGTGTTCATGAGATATTAAGTCCTACTGGGCGTTATTCACTCATCCTGCATTTTTATTTCATGTGTTCAGGTGAGTCGGATGGATATGACCACACTCAAGAGGATGGGTCTGATGAGGACGTTGCTCAGGAGTGACCCGATCAACTTTCATGGCGTAGTAGTTAGTTAGTTTAGTAGTGAATTAGTTAGTATGTATTTGAATAAAGTACTCTGGGCCCTAGTTTTGGCTCTGATATGTTGATATAATAGTTAGTTCATGATGTTTGATGAGTTATTAGTGATTGTAATGGAGATTGGTGGATTATTAATGAAATTGAAGTTTATTTGGTATTATTCCATTCGTGCAATGGTTTGTTATTTATTTCTCACTCTGTACTATTTAATAACTGTAATTCCGCTCCGATATTCTGCGTCGGGGCATTACAGTTTTGTGGTATCAGAGCCTAGGTTATTCTTAAGTATAGGATGATCTAGGTTTGACCTGCCTCGACCTTAGAATCTAAGTTCCATACCTACGTGAGAAGGGTAGAACCAAGGGTAATAAGTTAAAATGAACTCACACATGCACAAACTTAGTACAAAACCATCATCTTAGATTTACATTCTCTTTTGAAGGAACTTAAAACCACAACAACGGCAGCAGAGCGTGCACAACTCTGTGATATGTAGCACACCATTCAGCAGCTCACATAGGCACTACTTCAAGCTACTGGAGTTAATAACAATAATAACTGCGGAGCTGGAGAACTACACAGGAACTTCCGCAACTTGAACCCGCCTCGATTCAGTGGGACCACTGATCCCGATGAGGCAGAGAATTGGCTCAAGGAGATTGAGCGTATCTTCCGCATTATGCAATGCGCGGATGGAGATAAATTACTGCTAGCCACTTTTCAGCTTGAGCAGGATGCCCGTGCGTGGTGGGAGTTCGTTGTAGCTACACGGGCCAATGCACAATTCACTTGGGAAGAGTTCAAGGAGCACTTCAACTCCAAGTACTTTTCCGAAAGAGTCTAAGAAAGGAAGGCATCTGAATTTGTTGCGTTGAAACAAAGGAACCTGACTGTTGCTGAGTATGGGGCTCAATTCTCCCGATTGGCATGCTATGCCAATCACCTGGTAGGCACGGAGAGAATGAAGGCGAAGAGGTTTCTTAATGGGCTCAGGCCCTCTTACATCACACAGTTGGCACCCATGGATATTCAGACCTATGCAGAGATGGTCAAAAGGGCACAGCTACTAGAGGATGCGACCGATCTCACTGATCGCATCAAGGGCAAAATGGTAAAGAAGGAACAGACCTTAGGAGCACCGAGCAAGCCTACGAACGGCAAGAAAAGGCCGTTAAGTATCACTGATGGGCCAAGCCAGGAGCGGAAGCCCAAAGTACCCACCCCTACTACTCCGAACAACAAACTAAGATGCAAGCACTGCGACAAGCTAGGTCACACGGCAGAAGAGTGCTAGAGGAAGGCAGGTGCATGCCTTCGCTATGGGAGCCGAGATCATCGGATTCCTGAATGCCCATTGCTGAAGGAAAATGAGAAGAGTCCTATGGGACAGAAGAAGCCTGGAAGACTTCAAGCCTTACAAGAAGTGAAGACCACCGAGGATGGTGGGGTCGTAGAAGGTACTTTACCGGTTTTCTCTCAGTCAGCTTTTGTTTTGTTTGATACTGGCGCAACGCATTCTTTCATATCATAAGCATTCGCTGACACATTAAAGGAAAAACATGCATCTATGGAATTTGAACTACCTGTCACTACCCCACTAGGAGAGAAGGCCCAATTGAATAAATATTTTCCATTAGTCGAAATGAGGATTGGTGAACACAATCTTAGAGCTGATTTGATCTATATGCCTATGGAAGGCTACGATGTCATTTTGGGATCCGATTGGCTATCCACGTATGGGGCTATCGTGGATTGTAGAAGAGGGAAGATTACTTTTAGTGAATTCCCTAAGCTGACCTTCATGGGATGTAGACACAAGAGACACTTGTCTCTCGTCTCTACTATTAAGGCACAGAACATGATTAGAAAGGGTTGTGTGACATTTCTTGCCGCAATTGTGGTAGAAAAGAAAGCAAGTAAGATATCAGACATACATATAGTGCAAGAATACCCCGATGTGTTTCCCGATGAGCTGCCAGGCATTCCACCTGAAAGAGATGTAAATTTCTCAATTGATCTCATACCTGGAGCTGCACTGGTATCACGCCAGCCCAACAGAATGTCCCCCGCTGAATTGAAAGAATTGAAGGAGCAATTGATGGAGTTGCTGAAAAGGGATTTATCAGGCCAAGTACTTCTCCTTGGGGAGCACCAGTGTTGTTCGTCAAGAAGAAGAACGGATCTATGAGGTTATGTATCGACTACAGGCAGTTGAACAATCTCACTATCAAGAACAAATACCCTCTGCCTCGTGTCGATGAATTATTTGATCAGATATCAGGAGCCAAGTATTTCTCTAAGATTGACCTTAGATCGGGATATCATCAAATGAGAATAAAGGATGTAGGCATTTACAAGATAGCTTTCAGGAGCAGGTAAGGCCATTACAAATGTGTAGTCATGCCTTTTGAACTAACCAATGCTCCTGTAACTTTTATGCAACTGATGAACAACATCTATCGGCCCTACCTCGACAAGTTCGTCGTGGTCTTCATTGATGATATTCTCATATACTCGAAGACCAAGGAAGAGCATGAGGAGCATCTAAGGATCACTCTATAGATCTTGCGGGACAACAAGCTGTACGCCAAATTGAGCAAGTGCGAATTTTGGCTCTTGGAGGTGTCATTCTTAGGCCATGTTATTTCCAAGGATGGTATCACTGTCGATCCTTCCAAGGTAGAAGTTGTACTCAACTGTGAAAGGCCGACTAATGTTACCGAGATCAGAAGTTTTCTTGGACTGGCTGGTTACTACAGACGGTTCATAAAAGACTTCTCCAAGATAGCTGTACCTCTTACGCATCATACATGGAAAGAGAACCCCTATGTCTGGAGCAAGGAGTGCGAGAAGAGCTTCCAAACACTCAAGCAATTGTTGACTTCTACACCTATCCTCATATTGCCAGTCGAGGGTGAAGGATTCTTAGTCTACACTGATGCTTCTGGAATCGGTTTAGGTTGTGTGCTAATGCAGAATGAGAAGGTCATAGCTTATTCTTCAAGGCAGTTGAAGCCACATGAAGTCAACTACCCAGTCCATGACTTAGAGTTAGCAGCAGTGGTTTTTGCACTCAAGATATGCAAGCATTATCTCTTTGGTGAGCAATTTATTGTCTACTCCGACCACAAGAGCCTGAAGTACCTATTTTCTCAGAACGAGCTTAATATGAGACAAAGAAGATGGCTGGAGTACTTGATGGATTTTGATTTCAATATTCAATATCACCCAAGAGCTGATGCACTTAGTAGGAAGCTAGTAGCTTCACTATCCTACTTAGTCATGGGCGAGATGCAATTGTTAGAGCAATTTGCCAGTCTAGATCTAAACATTGAGCAGAGAAGCGATAAGATGATAGTTGCCAACCTTAGGGCACAACTGGACATTTTTTTCGAGATCAGAGAGCAGCAGGCAAATGATCCATTCCTAGTCCGAGTCAGGGAGACCATAGCTGACAAGCCAGATTTCTCCATCACTGAAGATGGGAGAGTATTATTCCAAGCCAGGACATGCGTGCCTGACAATGAGGAGCTGAAGCGAAAGCTAATGGATGAAGCCCACAAGACCAAGTATACCATACACCCAGGCGCAACCAAGATGTACCAAGACATGAAAAGGTCATTTTGGTGGCCAAATATGAAGTGTGAGGTGGTTGAGCATGCCGCAAACTGCCTCACCTGTCAACAGGTAAAAGCTGAACACCGTCGTCTTGCGGGTGTACTCAGACCCCTGGACATACCAGAATGGAAGTGGGAAAGTATTGGCATGGATTTTATCATGGGTTACCCTGAACGCGTGGTGGACTTGATGCTATCTGGGTCATTGTGGACCGTTTAACTAAGTCCGTACATTTCTTGGCAATCAAGAGCACTTGGAGTGTGGATGTGTTAGAAGCATTATATGTCAAAGAAATTGTAAGATTACATGGAATCTGCGTATCCATATTCTCATATTGTGACCCTAGATTCACATCTAGATTCCGGAAGGGACTTCAGACTACATTGGGTACGAAACTCAATTTCAGCACTGCCTTCCACCCACAGACGGATGGACAGACAGAAAGGACGAACCAGATAGTGGAAGACATGCTACGTGCCTGCACTATAGATTTTGAAGGCCATTGGAATGAGCAGCTATCCCTAATTGAATTCGCCTACAACAACAGCTATCAGGCGAGCATTAAGATGACACCATTTGAAGCGCTGTACAGAAGGAGTTGCAGATCACCTGTGTGCTGGAATGAGGTAGGAGAACAGCAATGGCTGGGACAAGACATGGTGCAGAGCACTAATAGGGATATACAGATTATCCGAGATAGGATTAAGGTAGCTCAGTCCAGGCAAAAGAGCTATGCAGACAAGAGAAGATGAGATTTAGAATTTCAAGCCGGAGATCATGTGATGCTCAAAGTATCCCCGACCCGAGGATTTCAACAGTTTGGGATAAAAGGCAAGCTAAGACCAAGATTCATAGATCCATTTGAAGTGTTGGATAGAGTTGGCGAGGTGGCGTACCGACTAGCACTACCTCCCCAGTTCTCCACCGTACATAATGTTTTCCATGTGTCAATGCTGAGGAAGTACGTGTATGATCCGTCATACGTAATCAGCTATGATGACATTATTTTAAACAAAAACTTGACCTATGAAGAAAGACCAGTGAAGATCTTGGACAAGAAGATGCAACAGCTTCGGAATCGATCTATACCTGTGGTCAAGATACTGTGGAGAAATCACAAAGTTAAAGAGGCCATGTGGGAGCCCGAAGCAATAATGCGCCGGAATTATCCAGAATTATTCGGTAAGATATTCATCCCCTCACGATCATATGAATTTGGGGACCAAATTCTTTTAAGAGGGGGAGGATGTAGCACCCTTGATTTTTAAAAATCCAAATCAGATAAAAATTTTATTTTAAATAAATGAGATAAATAGATTTAATTAGAATAAATGAGAAATAAGTGAAATAAAAAGGAATTAAACCAAGCCCATTAAGTTAAAATCCTAATGGGTTGTGTAAATGGCTCAAATACTAAATAATGGGCCCAAATAGGAATAGCCCATCATGAGATGGGTGGTAATTAAGCTAAATTTGGAATAAAAATTAGTGGTAATTAGTAAAGGGATTAAATAAGTATTAAATGAGTTGTACATATCCAAAAGAGAGTTCAAAACCTACCCTAACTCTCTACCCATGAATTTGGATCTCTTCCCAACCCTATTATGGAGATAAAGGGGGGAAAGAGGGAGGATAATTAAGGAAAATTTTAAATTTAGAAAGAGTAGAGTTCTAGGGAAGGTGGGACTCTAATAGCAAACTCTAAACACCTAAACTCGGCCCTATCGCTCCATAGTTCGTTGTTGGAGCTTTGGGAGATGAAGAGGATGGCTGAGGAACGAGGAATCTCGGAGGAGGAAGCTTGGACAAGGAGATTTCCCCCTGTTCTTCACCAAAAACCCTAGCTTTTCTTGTCAATGCCAGAAGGTAGGCAATCTCTCAAGCACTCAACGTGTAAAAAATTACCCTAGGAAGTCTTCATGACCCCCTTCGAAAGCCCTCTCGTTTTGCTCTATTTTGTTCGTCCATTAGGGCGAATTAAATGTTTGAATCCTTGTTGATATCATGTACCCGAACCCTATAGTTTGCCTTCAATCCATACTTGTACTCGAATGAATGCTGTGGAATTATTCTCATAAATACTACTCATCACTAGCTTTCAAACACACCTATTTACCCTGATTTTCATCTTGTATCCATGGCGAAATCTTGTTTCGTGATTGTGCATGTTTAGGTTAACGAAATGTAACCTAGTCAAAGCATGTTCTATACATGTCTGATTTCTAATTAATTGTTCTCAATAATAGATCTCCATGTCTCTTGTCATTTAAAATTGGTGTCATGCTTTTTGGATCACTGTGCGATTTCTTATTGAATTTTTAAGTGCTCTGTACATGTAGACCCACCTAGAAGAAAGGACAAAACCCCTTTTCTAGGCTCGGGCCACTCCCTGAGATCGCGACGGCTCGATCCGCCGCGACCTCAGAGGGGTTCGCGACACCAGGACCCGTCGTGACTTGAACGCGACAGGTCGACTGGTCGTGACCTGCCCTCCGGCTCACCCCCAGTGCTGGTTCACAGAACACGCCAAGCTAGGGTGTCGCGATGACCTTAACGCGACCCACTTGTGCGTCGCGACCTGAAACCTGAACGCGCCGGTCCACCTTGTCACAACTTGATCGCGACAGCAACCTGCGTCACGATCTGACTATGGTGACCAGAACCCTAATTTTTCCATTTTAACCCTACTATTGTGCTATATAAACCCTGTTTACCCTTAATTAAGTGCTTTCATGCATGAATTCGATTTGTTAATTTAAAATGGGCAATATTATATGAGATTAATTTATGTAAAAGATATGTGCACAATCATTCATGTCCTCTTGATTTCTTACACATGCACACACTAACCATTCATGTTTGTCATGAGACCTTATTAATTCACTCAATAATATATCTGGTAATTTAGAAAATAAATTACTAACTTCCCTATTTAATTATTTACACTTGTCTTCATTTCCTCATGCGCTTTATACACCGTCACCGTTTCCCTCGGCCTTCGGGCACTCAAGGCATGACGGACCAGTTTTTACACACTTTCTCTTGACTTGGACCACCTCTCCACTGGGAAGACTCCTGAATGGACCAGGGACTCCTTGTCAAGGCCTCCGTAAGTCTTCTTGGCTTTGGCACACATCCTTAGCCGACGAGCTGGTTGTAGCTTAAATCCCGTTACACCCTTAGGGATCGGTATGATCCATGGCCTTAGTATGTTCTCTCCTTATCTTGTGATCATGTTGGACCATCTAGCTTGTGCTCACGGCACGGCTAGTGGGCAGTTGTGATTTCTACCAGACTGCCGGTACCCGACCTAGTACTGCGCAACTGTTACTATCGGTGTTACGTTGTTTTACGATATTGTCCCTATCGCGTCTACTATCTATATCCTCTCATATATTCATGTTCTCTTTACACTCTCATCTATTTCGTCTACTACTCTCATCTTTTCTTGGTACTCTCTTGGCCATTCGTGTGATTCTCTAAGATAAAGAAATGACTATGCCAGCGCAATGGGGCCCGATCTGATCCTGGGAGGAGCGTCCGAAAAGTGCCAGTGCCCATGGGAGTTAAAATAATCAAGGATGTGTACGTCATGCGTCCAGTGCCATTATACTATCTAGATTAATCTATGACAATCAAAGTGCTATCAATACAAGTTCAAGCTAGTCAAGTGCTATACAAGTGCTATCATTACGTGCTATTATCGTTACCTGGTCATTCTATTATCATTCTCATTGTGCTATTTTCCCTGTACTAGTGCCATCGTTCTCTTGTTATCGTTACTTTCTATACATGACTATTCTCTCTAGATATCCTGCCATTTAAAACATTAATTATTTAAACCATGCTTGTGTTCATGAGATATTAAGTCCTACTGGGCGTTATTCGCTCATCCTGCATTTTTATTTCATGTGTTCAGGTGAGTCAGATGGATATGACCACACTCAAGAGGATGGGTCTGATGAGGACGTTGCTCAGGAGTGACCCGATCAACTTTCATGGCATAGTAGTTAGTTAGTTTAGTAGTCAATTAGTCAGTATGTATTTGAATAAAGTACTTTGGGTCCTAGTTTTGGCTCTGATACGTTGACGTAATAGTTAGTTCATGAAGTTTGATGAGTTATTAGTGATTTTAATGGAGATTGGTGGATTATTAATGAAATTGGAGTGTATTTGATATTATTCCATTCGTGCAATGGTTTGTTATTTATTTCTCACTCTGTACTATTTAATAACTGTAATTCCACTCTGATATTCCATGTCGGGGCGTTACATATAAGCTTATGGATAGTTCACATCGAGCACAGAGATGACGGGCTTATTGGAGGGCCAAACTGCTGGCATGATCTATTCGATCGCTTAAACTGTGTGTGTGGTGGCCGCATCTTTTGCCTTGACGATCTGTCCTTGGAATGGGAATTTCAAACATTGATGGGCTGTGGAGGGGACTGCCCCTAGAGCTTCAATCCATGGATGGCCCAGGATAGCCTAGAAGGTGGGATCAATGTCAAGCACATAAAAGTCCACGGTCATCATGAGTGGCCCCAATTCTGCTTGTAGGGATATTACACCATGACAGGGTCGCTTGGAGTTATCATATGCCGCAATAGTGGTAGGAGTTGGCTGTAAGCGGCACTCAGATATGTTGCATGATCGAAGAGTGCTAAGAGGGCACACATTTATTGATGCTTCTGTATCTACTAGGGTGGCGTCAATGGCCACTTTGTTAATTGTTAGTGTCACACACAGAGGCATTCTCCATGCCTCGGGAGGAGCTAACTTACTGTCAGAGAAAGTAATCGTCGGCCCCCTTGTAACAATTGATAAGACTAATGAAAATGTTTATGGCATCATGTCCTCACTAAACATGACCCTTTGCAAAAAAGTCCTTAAAGCATCCTGATGGGTCTGAGACCTCTTAATTAGTTCAAGGATAGAAATCTTGGAAGGAGTGTGGTCCAGATGCTTCAGAATATCATACTAGGTGCCTGGGACCGAGTATGCCTCTTTAATGTCCTGCTGTTGTTGTTGGTTGTTGAAGTTGGAGTTGTGGGTCGGTTGACCCGGCATAGACGTAGATGCATTGGGATACGTCTGGTGAAACATTCGCCCACTCTGGAGGGCGAGGTTGTGTTGTAGTGTGGGTGGGGTGGCGCTGATGATGGATGGGTTGGCTATTATCGGTGCTGGCATGGGGGAAAGTGGAATGTTGATGGGTGATTGACTGATCGGTGGTATGATGGGAGTGTTGTGTGGTGGTGAGGTAATGGTGGAAATGGTGGGTATGGTGGAGGTGATGGCGGTATGGGAAATAGCCAATAATTGGCCTACTTCATGCTCATCATCGTAGGTCAAGCGGTGGTTGGTGGTGGATGGTGGACGACGGGGTTAACTTGAGCGGGTGGTGAAGGTGGTGGAGCAGGTTGTGGGTTCGGAGCAGGATGATGTTGCAGCATGGGATTTTGGACTATGCCGAGATCATAGGCTGGTTGTTGTGGCCGTTGTGGTTGCTGAAACTGCTACTACTAGAACTACTACTGCTGGAACTGCTGCTGCTATGGTGGTGGCTATTGTTGCCTCTGCTACTGCTATCTCTACCCTTGCTGATCTCTCAAGGCCTGAATCAACCTTTTCATCTCTGCCCAATCAATTTGGTACTGCTCATGAAGATCATATATCATGTCCCTGAATTGGAAGCAGTCTGATACATTGTGCTCTGGATGGCGGTGATATACACAATACTTGGTCTGATCTGCTGCCATGTTCCAGTTAGTCTTTTCTGGAGGGAGTCTAAGGGCATTGAGAGACATGAGGGCTGCAAAGATGTTGGACAGACTCTCGGGGAGAGGAGGGTACTGCGCTCTCTTTGGATCCTTGGGCCTTCTAGAAGCATAGCCATTTTGGGGTGGAGGTACTTGGTTGTATTGGTGTTGCTCATGCTGTGGGTTTTAAGCTTGAGGAGGTGGTGGCCTATTATTCCATGGTTGCTGAGGAGGCTGATTGTACGGACCCCTACCCACCAGACCTTGAGGGTTGTTGACAGCACCTACTTGTTCATTGGTTTGTACCCCTTCGGCGATAGGACCCTGTGGTTTCTTGAGGTAGCGAGGCTTTGGGCTCTCAAACATGGAGTGGATAGGTGAGTCCTTGAGTTGGGTTTGAATGAATCGAGCTTGGGTATAGAGTTAGTGCATGGTGGTGATGTCATTCATGGCAAAGATGGATCGATAGGTAGGAGTGGCATTGGTGATCAAGAGCTTAACCTTTTCTTCTTCTGGCATAGGGCAACAAACCTTTGTTGCTAGAGCACGCCACCGGTCGGCGTAGATTGCAAATTCTTCATCGGCGTTCATCTTTTCAGCCACCAGATCTATAAATGAATATTCGGGTCTGACCCGATCTTGGAACTGTTGTACAAATCTTTCTTGTACAATTTGGAAGTCCTCAGCTTCTTCTGGTGGCAGGGAGTAGAACCACTCGAGGGCCGGCCCCTCTAAGGATTTCCTGAACAAGTACGCCATGAGGTGGCAATCATACTTATGGGGAGTTGACTCATATACAAAATCCTTGACATGCACATAGAGGTCGCCTACCCCAGAGTATCGTTTGTAGATAGGGAGCTCTGACTGGGGAGGAACCCAGAGATACTGGAAAGATGGGAGAGGGATGTCGGCAACCTTTCGAGGATCCATTTGCCTTCGAAGATCATGCAGCTCCCTTTTTATAGACGTCCACTCTGCAAGGAAATTGGAAGGGGACGAGATGTGATGAGAGGGTACAAGGGAGTGTAGCTGCTTCGAAGAATACGACCTCTCGCGGGGAAGAGCATTGTGTTCGGCCGGATAGTATGAAGAAAGTGGAGGAGACTTAGGCCTAGCTTCCCATGCCGGAAGGTAGTTGGGCTTGAATGGCCCGCGAACGAAGAGGAGTGGGATCAGCCACGGTGGAGGGGACACACGGGGCAGAAGCGACAGGCACAGAGGAAGCCGCCTGTTGGGCGGAGACATGAGACGGTGGAGAGAGAGGGCACTTGCCTTTGCTAGCTGGCAGAATTCCCAAACCTGGGCCGGGCTCAGGTGAGGAAGGAGTTGACTTAACTGGGCATGTGGGTCATCCACCCCAGAAAGAGAAGGGGGGGAGACTGATCGTCAATAGTTGTAGGGGGCTGAATCTGCCCGGTGAGGGTGGCAGCCGGTTGCTGGGCCACATCCTCGAGAAGCCCAATGGGTAGAGAATCGCCGGTGAGGACACGAAAATGGTCCATAACAAAAAGGGGATTATGATATAATACAATGGTTTGTGGAGACTGACTCGAAAGACCTAGACACTGACGCATACACTACTCCTAAACAATTGGGGGAGACCACAAGACCACATACAAGCCCTAGACTCTAACACACAAGAATGGATGGTGAGATAAGAGGGAGTATATCAAACAAACATCAAAGTTGTCATGATTATCGTTAAGCTTTTAGGGTTTACATTTAGCCTTTAGTGGATTAATTAATGAAATTGCACTCGGCCAAGCAGGAACTCTAGTAGGCATGTACTAGAGTACTCCGGTGTAACTAAGGGGAAATACACAACTCACACGCAGACGACCTGAACTATGGGCGA
This sequence comes from Colocasia esculenta, assembly GCA_014218235.1. NCBI lineage: Eukaryota > Viridiplantae > Streptophyta > Magnoliopsida > Alismatales > Araceae > Colocasia > Colocasia esculenta. The sequence continues at coordinate 79,797,164 of CM024757.1, forward strand.
CGGGTACAACCAGCATAGCGATTGCAACGTGCGTATGGCTATGGGGACTTACGGAGGCCCTCAGTAGTAGGCTCTGGTCAGCCCACGAGTGCTCGCAAGTGAGAGGGTCTCCACTACCAAGGAGGAGTCCTATCTACAAGGAAATAGTGTACGTACGGGCCTATGTGCATCGGGGTGCATGCAAATTCTATCCTAAACTAACAAATAGTGGCTAAAAGGTCTCTACTGAGATCGCGACAACTAGGTCCGCCGCGACTTGCGACAAACTTGGGTTGCAGAAACCCACAACCACACACAAACAATAAGCAAGCAGACTATCCTAAAGTGCAATATAGCATGGTGGAAGGTAAACTGAAGATGGAGACTCCCTAGACAAGTAGAAACTGGCACATGGAATGGAAAACAAAAACAAACAATGTGTACCTTTTATTGCATCCTCTTCCTATGGCGCGACAACATCGCGTCAGCCCGATATGTCACGACAGTACGAGAAAATGAATATTGAAAATGAAAGAAAAACTCGAGCCCTAGTAGGGTTGTAGCATAGAGAATCGTGAGTATGCATGATGGAACAACATGGATATGACATAGGAAAGCTTCTAAAATAAGATTAAGATGGAGGACTAGGAGGAGAACACGTACCTGAAGTTGCGTCTGCCTTTATGGACGCGATCATGTCGCGACCATACGATCCGACGCGACTCCAACAGAACACAGAAAATGAACAAAGGACAAAGGAACAGACCTAATAGGATTCTAAAGAATAAATAAACACACAAACATGGTAGGTAAAAAAGTAAGACAAATGAGGCTAGCAATGGAGGTTCCACCGTGATCGCCAAAAGGTGTAATCAGGGGGGTTGCGTGCCCTTGAAACACATAACATGAGATGTCACCGCATGGTATAGGAAATGTGATCGCCACCTAACATGTTGCCCTAAGAGGAGAATGAAGTATAAAGGCTAATGTGCTAGGAATGTGGAGAATGAAGTATAAAGGCTAATGTGCTAGGAAAAGGAAATGTGAAGGGGCCACTTACTGGTGTTGCGACAGGGAGACCCGTCGCGATCCTAAGCTTGTCGTGATGCCTCGACCAATCGCGTTCTTAATGTCGCAATGGGGTAGCCTGATGCCTTCTCAGCAGTGCGGGAGATGGATGGGGGGACCTCCTTCCCATCCTCCAGCCGGCCAGAGGATGAGAGCCCCTCATCTGATCTTCTTGTAGAACCTGCCAAAATAATGAAACAAAAGAAAGAAACCCTGTTAGACCATATTTAAGTGAAGTATCTACTCAAAATGAAATGAAAGAAGAGGAGCATGGAGGGAACGAACCTGGGGGTGTTTGGAAACCCCTTGGGTTGTATAAAATGTAGGAATGGAGATATGCTTCTATTTAAAAAGAAAATAACAACATGCTTGAAAGAAAAGTGAGAAGGAGGGAAGGAAGAAAGGCCTCAAAGGGGTGACTCCCTGGCTGAAGAAGATGCTCTTCGGGTCGTGTAACAGCCTCTGAAGGTTGTGGAAGTCGCCCTCTTAGCTACCGAGCTCCATACATGAAGGAAGAGTGTGACTTGGTGAAGAGAATAATGGGAAAATGGGAGGACTATGAGCAAAGGGGGAGCTCTGGGGAGATTTTGGCAACACTTTGTGGTAGCTATGAGTCCTTATCTCGTTCAGAAGGGGAGGGGTCACTTATATAGAGAAGAGAGAGCATATCCCGTCCATCAGTGATAATGGCCCATGAAAATAATAAAAACCCAAGTAAATTTGTATGGGAAGAGTCCTAAGAGGGTTCCAAGGTGAGATGGAACCTCAAACCGCTTGTAGCACCCTGGAAAAGGAAAATTTATTAAATTTAAAATTTTAAATAAATGGAAATAAATATATTATGTATTATCGAAATGGTAGAACTTACGTACCAACATAACTGAGACAAAATCACATGAGAAAATTCCATAAAAATCATAGTTCAACTCTAAACAATACTCTCTAATGACCCACAAAAGAGTTCGTGCAATGAAAAATTGGATTAGCCAACTTTAAAGCGTTTTGCGACTTACTATGGTAATTCATAAATAAGTCGAAAAATCATTATCACACGTGCTTAGATGAGTTAGAAAATTAAATAAAAAACATAGATGGACATTCAATAATATCCTATAATGACCCATCAATAAATTTGGGTCAATAAAAATCATTTGGGCTAGGTTTAAGAGTTATTGTGACTAATTATCCTAATTAGGAAATCAAGTCAGAAAACCATTAACACGAAAATATAACATGATTACAAATTAAATAAACATGTTGGAGAGACTACCAACATCATGTAACGATGACCCATTATCAGAATTGAGCCAATGGATCACTTTTGGCCCAAGAATTAAATGGAGCAAGAAAAATACCCAGAAATTCGTAACCCTAATTGAGCTGAAAATAGAAGGGGGTAATTAGGGCAAACCCCAAGGCAATTAGCCTTTATTGGCAACCCAAATTCGTGCTTAAGCATGGTGGAAGGTTTCCTAAAACTCACACACTCTATTGGGGTGAGAAATCCTCAAAATAAGGAAGGTGGAATGCTAGAACCGCACCTTACCTTTCCTTCACCCAAAGGGACTTCCAAAACACACTAGATGCATATATACATGCTATGAAACCCTAGAGGACGAAAGTACACATTGTTGGGGTCATGGGAGTCTGCTCTTGAGATCCCAAAGGAGGAGGAAACCGCCCCAACTCGGAGCTTCTTCCCTGCTGCATTCTGCATCAACCTGTGCAAAAAGCTATACTTGGAGTCGACCAAAGGTAGGCCAAACCTTAACCAAATCTTGCAAGAATTATACTCCTGGAAAGAAGGTCAAGTATAGTTTCTAATCCCACTGGTTTGACTATTTTTCATTTAGTAGATCGGGTGCAGTAAGCGTTCTCCTCCAAGTGGTCTGAACGCAGGTTTTCTGGAAAAATGTGACTTCTTCAATCCAAAAGGTAAGTTATATTGAGCCAAATAATAATAAAGCATATACCAATGTGTAGATAATCAAGTCTACATTCATGTCCAAGTGGTTGCATCGAATTGCATTGAGTACATCTTGAGTTATAAGCGTTTTCCCTAAGTCGCGCACTGTTAGGGCTTTTTATGTTCTTCATGTGCTTCACGTGATTCGAGACCGAATTAGATCCAACCCACAACATGAAAGTTCTTATACTAGTTCTCCATGTCATGTTTTATGTTGAGAGTTTTGTCTAAATGTCAGTAGATAGATAGATACAAGCATGGTAGGAGGCTTACTGCCTGCGCGTACGTTTCAGTTTTGAAGTCTGCATCGCGGCCAGACCAGACGATGCGATTCCAGCGCCTAGTATCATGTTGGCCTTGGCCACCGTGATTCATTGAAATGAATCCGTGAGGTCCGACGCGATTAACTATATGACCAGTCAACGGCCTGCGTGGAACTTCGCGCCGCGTGGATTTCTGCGCTTGTCTGAATCCTGACAGGAACACCAGACGCGATTGGACATGTTTTCCCACTCAAACATTTTTGCCAAATGTTATATTAGTATTTTATTGTTTTTCATGAACGCAACGGGGTATCCCGTCGTGATTTAATTATGAAGGCGTCCAGGTAGGCCGCCGCAATTTTGATTTTTCACAGTGAGTCATGTTTCCACTGTGCACTGTGTTTGAAAAGCGTCTACTGCGTAGGACGTGATTTAAAGGCCTACCCAAGACCTATTTTTACAGTGTTTAATGTTAGTCATGCATGATATGTTTTTAAGATGCATTGTATAGTCTGTCTAATGACCTAAAAGCTAGCAACCCATGTTAAATATGCAACAATGTAAAGACTATTCTAATTACTCATTAATGCCATGATCTATTGTTGAAAACTATTGATTGAATCATCCATTGTTCTAGCTTGTTAAAGTGATTAATTGATATTTTAAAATATTGCAAACCATGTTTAGTTAATTGCATAATTCCATCTCATGCTATCATGTTAATTGTTTTCAACAAGTTTGAAACCGATGGAATGTGGATTGAGATACATACATCACTACACACTTGCACTCATAGGCATCCCTTTCTTGGGGGATTGGAAGCTCTCTTTCGGTCATTCCGTATTGGCAGACTAGCGACCTTTCCACAAAGACCTACATAATTCTACGTACTCCGTGGATTCCCTCATGGAGACCGAGTTGGTTGTACCATTGAAGTTCCCTAGAGATAGCGTGCACTTCCTCTCTCATCTTGTTCTCGTGAGTGTGATTCATAAATCTAGACTTAAGCCATTAATGTAAAGAGGTAACTAAAGCTTAAATTATGCCGTTATGCTGCCGAACTTATCTCTTGACTATTTTTATCATGCAATCATGTTCACATTACTAGTTACTTATTCTCATCATCATCATGAACATGACATTACACATGCTTACATCTTGAAACTCTTATTGGCCATTAAATGACTGTGGGTATCTACATTTAAAATTAAATGAGATGCTGACCGGGCACGGAGAGTGTCCAAGGGCTCCAATCTAGCCCCAATGACGGAGAGTCATAAATATACTGTTAACCGTGGGGTATAATGATTACTGGCGTTGCATCTACGCTAGGAGTACTTGCATGTTGAATGATAGATACAATAACCGCATACATGTGTCCTAGTGTGCATTTCAAGGTGGATCTTTCCTTGGTGTACATTAGTGCCTATGTGCCTGATTAGTGTTACATGATCGTGCTCGTGCGTGCTTGCTTGCTTGCGTGATATGGCCATCCTGCAATTATTGCAATTTAAAGAGATATCTTGCATGCTTGTAACATGCCCCACTATTGGTAATCTCTTGCTCGTTATATCATTCTAGATCTTGCTCTATCATGATCATTCTATCTAGCTTGTCTATGTACCATATTTTAATGAGTTTTATTCGCACATACATATCATAACAATCGTGCTTACCTATTTCTAAATTGCTAATCACTTATATCACTGCCCACACATTGAGATTTAAATCCTACTGGGCTAGTTTGCTCATTCCCTACTTTTAACCATTCTTGGTGATTATGATTTTCAAGAAGAGAAGCAAGTCGAGGATGGGAATGCGTCCGAGTGATGAGCGTTCCAACTATGTGTCTAGTTATATTTAGTTTGCTTTGAGTGCTAGAACAATGTAGTAGGAAGTGAGGAATAAATGTACTTTTCCTTTTATTGAGTCTAGTCCTTTTATCCAATAGTAAAGAGTTGTATTAGTTTCCATTTTTAATACAATGAGTTGAGATTTGAATACCATCTCAATTGAGTTCTATATTTGGGCCCTATTATGATGTTGTGTTGATACACATTTAGTGCTTGCTAGCTAGAGGCTTATTTGTCGACTGTTCACGTCTCGGGATATCAACTCGAATTATCCGAATTAATATCCGCTACGTAATTCTCTGGACGTAACAGTTTAGTGGTATCAGAGCCTAGGAAAACCAAATAGGATGTATGTCTCAGGATTAAGTGATACCAATGGAACCTAGGTCATGGAAATTAAATATAGTACCTGGCGAGAATGGGTAGAGGCTGGGGATATGTTATAAACAAAACACACCTACCCATTGACTCTTATAATGTATCTAGAGAAATTAATTGGTTTCTCTCCTTTTCTCAGGAACCTTCATAACTCTTACACTCAACTGCAATGGCTCACAATCAGTGGCAAGCTATGCAAGAAACAGTAGCTGGATTGACCCAAGCATTACAAAATGTGGTTCAGGCTGGCAATCAGGCTGCTGCTGCTGCTAGGAATGGAGCCGGTGATCTGCACCGCAACTTTAGGAGTTTGAACCCTCCTCATTTCTCTAGATCCCCTGATCCGGACGAAGCGGAGAACTGGAAGGAATAAATAGAAAGAATCTTCCAAGTTATGCAATGCACCAATAGGGAGAAGGTGGTACTGGCCACTTTTCAATTTACTAAGGATGCCCGAGCATGGTGGAAGGCCACATCGGACCATCTGCCCAATGTAGCGGAACTGGAGTGGGCTGGATTCCTGGAAATATTCTGGGGAAAATATTTCTCTGAGAGAGTTAAGGAAAAGAAGGCGGCGGAGTTTGCCACACTAAAACAAAAGAGCATGTCGGTGGCTGAGTATGAAGCTCAGTTCACTCGTCTGGCAGTGTATGCCCCACATCTGGTGGGCACAGAGAGATAGAAGGAAAATCGCTTCATGGAAAGCTCAGACCACACAACATCCAAACCTACATCGAGATGGTCCAAAGATCCCAGTTGGTGGAAGACACCATGGCAAAGGTGGAAGGCATAAGGGGGAAAGACGTCTCAAAGGTGGTGAAGGCATTCCATAGAATTCTTGCTAACTTCTTTTGGGGCTCTTACGAAGGTTCGCCGAAAAGGCCCTGGAAAAGTTGGAAAGACATTGCACAACCAAAGGAAAGCGGAGGCCTCGGCGTTCTGAACCTGCACCATATGCAGATCGCCTTCAGAACAAAGATGCCATGGAGAGCTTTATCTACCAATTCCATATGGGCCAATTTCTTCAGAAGGAAGCACTTGTTTAACTGTCATCACTCTGAAGCTCAATTCCCCTTCATGCTCGCAGTGGATAGAAGACTTTGGAAGCAAGCAGCACAACTCATCCAAAGTAACCATAGGATCATCTCTATGGACACCAACTCTGCTGGCTATTTCTGGTTTGATGTTTGGCGTGCCCTTATGCTCCAAATGTTCCTGCTATCCCAACCACCAACAAGAAAGTCTTCACCACATGTTCTTCAATAGCACTATAGCCACTCAAGTGTGGACAGACCTGTCCCCCCTCCTGCAGTTTAACAACAGGGATATCACAAATGTGGTTGATGGTGTGACTTCTTTCATAACTCACCCGGACCTTACTAACACTGCTGGGTGCCTCAAATGCTGCACCTTTATGGTTGTTATATGGGAAATTTGGTGCAGCCGGAACAAAGTGAGATTTCAAGGAAAGGACATGTCAGCTAAACACATTATTAACAGAAGTTTGTTATCCATCGCGTGCTATCTGCATATCTGCAAATTTTCATAATGTTCCACAGCCATGGCTAGCTGCCCTCCGCCAGCCCAACAACGGGAACGAAAATCTGAATGTCAGGATGCCTAAGATGGTAAGATGGCTCAATATCCATTGGGAGATTAAAGATGAATGTCGATGGTGCCTTCAATATGATGTCAGGCGAAGAGAGAGGAGGAGGTATACTCAGGGACCACAAAGGCGACATGTGCTGCGCCTTTGCAAATCCTTACCATGATCTGAAATCCAGCCTCATTGCAGAGGCCCTTGCATTTAGGGATGGACTACTAATGTGCTGCAGAAAGGGAGTTTTCGAGGTGTTGATTGAGACTGATTCCCTCAATCTCCTCCATATTGTTACTAGACAAATCCCTCCCCCATGGGACCTGGCTTTCATTCAGCAAGAGATAGTTGCTATATCCAAGAGGGTAAAGGCTGAAATCATTCAAATACCATGGGAAGGCAACAAGGTGGCGGACTGCTTAGCTGGGTTTGCGTCTTCTTGTGCTCATCTCATTACCTGGGACTCTTGGTCCGATCTCCCCACTATTGTAAAGGATGTCTACTGTCTTGATAAGGTAGGGTGCCCATCCATGACGCCCTAGCCCCGTTTTGTATTCTCTCTAACCCCCTCTTTCATACCTATATAATGAAACACACTCTTAGCCATTTGGTGAAGGTAGTGGCACCCTCACTCACATGAGGGAGCCCCTACCATCTCCTTTTGGTTTGAATACATAAAAAAAAAAAAAGACGTCTCAAAGTCGACCTTTATAAAAAGAAGAGCAGTCGATACAACTGGAACTTTCCACAATAACAACAACAACTACAACAACAACAAAAGGCCAACCATTGGGAAGGACTATGGCATGGAGAAAAGAATCAAAGTAGAAGAAACATCGACGGTGGAATATTGTAAATTTTGCGACAGACCTGGTCACCAAGCGGACAAGTGCTAGAAGAAGGCCGGGGCTTACCAGCGATGTGGGAGTCAGGAACATCGTATACCGAACTGTCCCATGCTAAAAGACCAAGTTGGAAGGAACCAGGGAGTGGTAAGGCATCAAGGATGCGTGAATGCAATAACTCCAGTGGAGCTCCCGGAAGGAGGTATGATTGTTAAACCCCTCGATTGATCTTACGATGCTTTTCTTACTAGTACATTTCTAAGGGGGGAGATCATTAAGGATAAATTGGAAAAGAATAACCTAGTAGTTATACCATAGTTCACTTGGTGGATTAAGATGGAGTTATAACAACCATGGAAGAAAATAAGAGTAGAAGGAATCAAAAGAATAGTATTGGTGGCCATAGGTGTAGATGATGAACTAAGCAACCATGAGCTAGAATGTCGGAACAAGTTAGAGGAATCAAATCCGAAACACCCTCAAGGATCACAATGATCAAGAGCCAATTAATGATCTATGAATTTGGGGACCAAATTCTCTTAAGTGGGGGAGGGTGTAGCACCCCGAAAAATTCAGTAATTTAAAATTTTAAATAAATAGAAATAAATAATTTCTGTACTATCGAAATGGTAGAACCTATGTACCAACATAACGGAGAAGAAATCACATGAGAAAATTCCATAAAAATCATAGTTCAACTCTAAACAATACTCCCTAATGACCCACGAAAGCGTTCGTGCATTGAAAAATCGGATTAGCCAACTTTAAAGTATTTTGCGACTTACTATCGTAATTCATAAATAAGTCGAAAAATTATTATCAAACGTGCTTAGATGAGTCAGAAAATTAAATAAAAATCATAAATGGACTTCAAATACTATCCTTTAATGACCCATCAAGAAATTTGGGTCAATAAAAATCATTTGGTCTAGGTTTAAGAGTTATTGTGACTAATTATCTTAATTAGAAAACCAAGTCGGAAAACTGTTAACACGGAAATATAACATTATTACAAATTAAATAAAAATATTGGAGAGACTACCAACATCATGTATTGATGACCCATTATCGGAATTGGGCCAATGGATCACTTTTGACTCAAGAATTAAATGGAGCAAGAAAATTACCTAGAAATTAGTAACCCTAATTGAGCTGAAAATGGAAGGGGGTAATTAGGGCAAACCCCAAGGCAATTAGCCTTTATTGGCAACCCAAATTCATGCTTAACCATGGTGGGAGGTTTCCTAAAGCCTCACACACTCTATTGGGGTGAGAAATCCTCAAAATAAGGAAGGTGGAATGCTAGAACCGCACCTTGCCTTTCCTTCACCTAAAGGGACTTCCAAAACACACTAGATGCATATATACATGCTATGAAACCCTAGGGGACGAAAATACACATTGTTGGGGTCGTGGGAGGCTGTTCTTGAGCTCCCAAAGGAGGAGGAAACTACCCCAACTCGAAGCTTCTTTCCTGCTGCGTTCTGCATCAACCTGTGCAGAAAGCTCATCTTGGAGTCGACCAAAGGTAGGCCAAACCTTAACCAAACCTTGCAAGACTTATACCCCTGGAAAGAGGGTCAAGTATAGTTCCTAATCCCACTTGTTTGACTATTTTTCATTCTAGAAAAATGTGACTTCCTCAACCCAAAAGGTAGGTGATCTCGGGCCAAATCTTAATAAAGCATATACCAATGTGTAGAGAATCATGTCTGTGTTCATGTCCAACTAGTTTCATCGAATTGCATTGAGTACATCTTGAGTTATAAGTGTTTTCCCTAAGTCGCGCACTGTAAGGGCTTTTTATGTTCTTCATATGTTGCACGTGATTTGAGACCGAATTAGATCCAACCCACAACATGAAAGTTCTTATACTAGTTGTCCTCATCATGTTTTATGTTGAGTGTTTTGTCTAAATGTCAATATATAGAGAGATAGAAGCGTGGTAAGAGGCTCGCAGCCTGCGCATACGTTTCTATTTTGAAGTTTGCATCGCGGCCAGACCAGACGACGCAATTCCAGCGCCTGGTATCGCGTCAGCCTTGGGCGCCGTGGTTCACTGAAATGCATCCGTAAGGTCCGACACGATTAACCGTGTGACCAGTCAACGGCCCACGTAGAACTTCATGCCGCATGGATTTCTGCGCTTGTTTGAATCGTGACGGGAACACCCGACATGATTCGACATGTTTTCCCGCTCAAACATTTTTGCCAAATTTTATATTAGTATTTTATTATTTTTCATGAACGCGACGGGGTATCCCTTCGCGATTCAATTATGAAGGCATCCAGGTAGGCCGCCGCGATTTTGATTCTTCACAGTGAGTCATGTTTCGACTGTGCACTATGTTTTGAAAAGCGTCTACTGTGTAGGACGCGATTTAAAGGCCTACCTGAGACCTATTTTTATAGTGTTTAATGTTAGTCAAGCATTATATGTTTTTAAGATGTATTGTATAGTCTGTCTAATGACCTAAAAGCCAGCAACCCATGTTAAATATGTAACGATGTAAAGACTATTCTAATTGCTCATTAATGCCATGATCTATTGTTGCAAACAATTGATTGAATTATCCATTGTTCTAGCTTGTTAAAGTGATTAATTACTATTTTAAAATATTACAAACCATGTTTAGTTAATTGCATAGTTCCATCTCATGCTATCATGTTAATTGTTTTCTGTAACTTTGAAACCGACGGAATGTGGATTGAGATACATACATCACTACACACTTGCACTCATAGGCAGCCCTTTCTTGAGGGATTGGAAGCTCTCTGTCGGTCATTCCGTATTGGCAGACTAGCGACCTTTCCGCTAAAACCTCCGTAATTCTCCATACTCCGTGGATTCCCTCATGGAGACCGAGTTTGTTGTACCATTAAAGTTCCCTGGAGATAGCATGCACTTCCTCTCTCATCTTGTTCTCGTGAGGGTGATTCATAAATCTAGACTTAAGCCATTAATGTAAAGAGATAACTAAAGCTTAAATTATGTCGTTATGCTGTCGAACTTATCTCTTGACTATTGTTATCATGCAATCATGTTCACATTACTAGTTACTTATTCTCATCATCATCATGAACATGACATTACACATGCTTACATCGTCAAACTCTTATTGGCCATTAAATGACTCTGGGTATCTACATTTAAAATGAAATGAGATGTTGACCGGGCACGGAGAGTGTCCAAGTGCTCCAGTCTAGCCCCAATGATGGAGAGTCATAAATATACTGTTAACCATGGGGTATAATGATTATTGGCGTTGAATCTGTGCTGGGAGTACTTGCATGTTGAATGATAGATACAATAACCACATACATGTGTCCTAGTGTGCATTTCAAGGTGGATCTTTCGTTGGTGTACATTAGTGTCTATGTGCCTGATTAGTGTTACATAATCGTGCACGTGTGTGCGTGCTTGCTTGCTTGCGTGATATGGCCATACTGCAATTATTGCAATTTAAAGTGATATCTTGCGTGCTTGTTACATGCCCCACTATTGATAATCTCTTGCTTGTTTTATTGTTCTAGATCTTGCTCTATTATGATCATTCTATCTAGCTTGTCTATGTTCCATGTTTTAATGAGTTTTATTCGTACATGCATATCATGACAATCGTGCTTACCTAGTTTTAAATTGATATCATTGCCCGCACATTGAGATATAAATCCTACTGGGCTAGTTTGCTCATTCCCTACTTTTAACCATTCTAGGTGATTATGAAATTCAAGAAGAGGAGCAAGTCGAGGATGGGAATGCATCGAGTGATGAGCGTTCCAGCTATGTGTCTAGTTATAGTTAGTTTGCTTTGAGTGTTAGAACAATGTAGTAGGAAGTGAGGAATAAATGTACTTTTCCTTTTATTGAGTCTAGTCATGTTATCCAATAGTAATGAGTTGTATTAGTTTCCATTTTTAGTACAATGAGTTGAGATTTGAATACCATCTCAATTGAGTTCTATATTTTGGCCCTATTATGATGTTGTGTTGGTACACATTTAGTGCCTGCTAGCTAGAGGCTTATTTGCCGACTGTTCACGTCTCAGGATATCGACTCGAATTATCCGAATTAGTATCTACTGCATAATTCTTGGGACATGACACCGCTGCTGGGGGGTTGGGAAGTGGTTGTAGATGAGGATATAGTCTAATGAAGGATAAAGGGGAGGTGGTTGCGGAGCCAGCGCATGCAGAGCATTATCGCGACGGGTCGTAAGGACGTGACAAGGCTGGTCGCAACGGCCAAGGTGGTCACGACACTGAAAGCACGTGAATGGATATGCATGGATTGTCGGGACAGCCAAAGTGGTCGCGACCTTGATGCTAACACGACGCCACGACCTGTCGCGTTAATGATAACTGATCTTTTGTATGTTATAATCAATTGTTAAGGAAATATAATCGATTATTTAGGAATTATAACGGTTAATTGGCATGAACGCCCCCCAAAGCCATCACATTAAGGTCTAAGGGTTGAAACCCTAGGACAAGGACTCTTGAAGTGATGATTGGACGAGATAAGTTGATAATTGGGCTTAAAAGGGATCAAAGCGTGGATATTCAATGGGCTCAAGGTGAGTGACCATCTTAGGGCTCAATAAGAGAACAAGAAATACGGTTCACTTATGGGCCATAATCGGGTGTCTACACTGACATAATGATTTTTGGAGTAATTTTCACCTGATAAAAAACTAATCCAAAAAATTAAACTAAAATCACCATAATTTAAATTTTATATTAGTTAGCTTATGTTTGAAATTCTAAGTTAATTGGACATCATCTAAATAGAAAATTATTAACCTAAACTAATTAAATTGAATTACGTAATGAGCTCCCTTACGTAAGAGACTTGGGGGCTCAGCTGGATAAGGGAACGTGTTGTTTTGGGTAATCCTTATCTAAGTTGGCTGCAAGAGGATAAGGTGTTGACATGGTTGCAAGCCCAGGGGGGGTGAATGGATTGCTAAAAATTCATCTTAGAAATATTCTGTGACAAAATAACTTTAAAAACACTAAACGAAATAGTTAGAGTTAATAAGCAGCGGATAAGGAGATAAAAGCAATCACATGAACAACATAACTTTTATCCTGGTTTAGATATCCTATCACAAGGAGTCCTATGTCTACTCCTCAAGTAACAACTTGGGATTCCACTAACCAAGGGTACAGTCCTCCTTAAGGACACTTATACATCCAGCACTGGCTGGCCTTCTCTTCAATCCACGAAGAGGCAATACACCACCTGTTGCAATAGGTCTTCCTTTCTACAAAAAGAGTACCACCCACGTACTACACAGCAGGTCTTCTCTTCACTTACGAAGAGGATTACTCAAAGAAGAGTAAAGAGGGGATGGCCCCTAGACCAAGCTAATAGCAACAATATAATACTTGAGCTGAGAAAAAATCTGAGAGACAAGAAGAATTACACCAAGAAGAAGTTCTCTCAGATCTAAAACAAGCTCTCACACTCTTGAAGGAATGGAAGAACAGTTCATTGTGGAGAGCTAAGAGCAAGAGGCTTGATCTGAATGAAGTCGCGAGCTCTTGTGTTTTTCAATCTTCAAAGAATGTTGCTTTATTGCATCAACACACTTCTATATATCTTCTCTTGAAGAAGCATCCATTGAAGTGTTCGTTGTCTCTCATCTTGAAACGTGTCTTCTGACAGTTGTAGCAAGCCCAACGTAAGAAACCTAGAAAGCCTGGAGATAATAAATGCTTGGATAGAGACATAGTGAGAGGGAGATCATATGGATATCTTCTTTACTCTGGTCAACATGATATGTCCAATGTTGTAAATGTGTGTGACTACCGGAAACCTGTAGACAATAAATGCTGGAAGATAGACAACTCAAATGTATCTAAACTGTCAATCAATGTCACGGGCCATACTGCAGGAGGATATACTACGGAGGAAATACGATCTGTAATCATTTAAAGTTCTAACTGATATGTCATGAAAGTGGTAACGAGTAAAAGATGACATGCATAGACAGTGTACCCATGATAAACAATAAATGCTTGTGTGCAAAAGATACACAACAATTTGCGAGAAAGTTTGAAGTGCACAACATTTCAAATTATATTTGAAAGGAACTGCGAGGCAAAATATGATTAAGACTAATTTATCATGGTTAGTAAACCTTTAATTATAGCCATAATCAAATGATCATTGAAAAGGTCATTATCAAGGTAATAGAGTCGATGTTCAAAGAATAGACGATGTCCAAACATAATCGATGTTCAAAGAGAGTTGATGTTCAAAGACAATCGATGTCCAAACATAATCGATGTTCAAAGAGAGTCGATGTTTCAAGGACAGTCGATGTCCAAAGAATAATCGATGTGAACATAATCAATGATTAAGCATAATCGATGTTGAACCATAATTGATGTGAGCATAATTTATGTTGATACATCATCGATGTGAAAGTGAAATCGATGTGACTATAATCGTTGTTCAACCTTAGTCGATGTTTAAGTAAAATTGATGTGAACATAATCGTCGTTGAACCGTAGTTGATGTTTAAGTGAAATCAATGTGAACATAATCGATGTTGAAACATAATCGACGTTTGAGTAAAATCGATGTGACCGTAATCGATGTTGAACCGTAGTCGATATTTAAGTGAAATGTAATTGATGTGATATTAAGGAAATAGTCAATGTGAACTTACAATAATAATCGATGTAGACTTAGATAAATCATATGCAATGGACTTCTAATTTAAATAAGAGTATCCAATCTTACAGAATTTATTTCATTTGATACTTGTTGATAAACTTCAGACAAATATGTTAGTCAAGTATTTTCCATGGTTTTGATTATCACCAAATTATATAAGTGGAGATAAATTGTTCATCAATCTCCCCCGTTTTGGTGATGACAAAACAATAAAAATATGGAAAAGAAATGTCAGAAATAAGTTTTAAGTAAAGTGATAAATATGTATTTTAGAGTATGTTCTCCCCCTTTTTGTCATTAATCAAAAAGAAAAGTAGAGGATAAAAGATACAAAGAGAAATGGAGGCCAAGAGGGATGATAATAATTAGTGAGAGTTTGATATAGAAGGCAGGGGGCAAGAGAGAAGCAAGGCGTGTGATCGATGATAGGCCAAGCTTTGACTTCCTGCTCTTCAAAATAATTCTTAAACAATTCCCAGCTGATATTGTAGGAAGGCCCCATATCTGCCCTGAATTTTTTAATGTGGAGCTGCCTCTGATCCTCAAGAAACTGATTGTACTCTGGATCACTGAGAGTCATCCTATAGAGGCTGCTGGTGCCAAAACTAACATGCTACAGAAATTGATCAATGGAGATAGGATAAGCGATGTTTTAAGCTAGCAGTTCCTGCCTCAGAGCAATGTACACTTTGTACCTTTCAACCCAGATGGAATAAGGATCTGTGACCAAATTGATGGAGTTTAGATCCATGAACTGCTCAGAAGATAAGGTGGGTTGATCGGATTTGAATTGAGCTGCATAGAGCTGATCTAGTTGGAGAGCTGCCTGGTGATATTTCTTGCGCCACTCAGTAGGAAAAAATCTTTCGGATTCAGCAAACAGAGGGGCTAAAACTGAAGATTTGATGAACCCCCTGTGATACTCTCTAAAAAGAAAGCGAGGAAAAACTAGGCAAACTCGTTTTTGGACCTGAATCCATGCTTTGACTCTGACAAATCTTACAAAAATAATGGGACCAATATCAGAGTCCATGAGAAGGAAGTGCAACTGAGGTAATAACTTGAACCCTAGAAGCTTGAGAGTGGCAAAATCAACTTGAAAAGTTGTACAATCCTTTTGTTGGGACCAAAGCACATCCAGAACAGACCTAAACTGTGCTACTTGAGCCTTAGGGAGATTATGAATATGACAATAGTCGTTGTACATCTGAAACTGCCTTACCAACTTGACTTCTTTCTGAATTTTAGGACCCCAAGATGAGGTGTGCTGATGCACAAACCATTTAGATAAAGAAAGAGGATGATCTGACAGAGGGTATCTATGATCCCTTGAAATCTCAAATTTTTTGTAAAGAGCTCTATGGGATCTGGCCCACTGTTCCTCTATCTTGGACTCAACAGTAGAAAGAATCTTATTGATCTAAGGTTTATGCACATCAGACAAGGGAAATATGAGAGAAAGGTATTCTGAGAGATAGAGATAGGGAAGTCCAAAAACTACAGCAAAGGTACACTTCTAAAGGTACTCAGTGTAAAGAGATTTGCCACGGAGAGTAGCACATAAGGAGTACCATAGTGGAGGAAACAAGGTGGTAGAGCTGCAGAGAATAAGCTCTTGAGAAATCTTTCTCTTTTTAGGAGCAGGACTGGAAGAAGAGTTAGTCTTGTGAACGTGAGAGGATATAGATAAAACAATCCTGATAATGGCTTCTTCAAATTCAACTTTGATGTGACTGATTGAAAAGTCAACCAAGAAAGCCCCTTCAAGAATGAGGATGATGAAGGACGGTAGAGTAGGAGGATGAAGAGAGGAGAAAGAATGTGGGGGAGGTTGTGTAGATGGTCCAGTTGAAGAGGTACCAGAAGTAGAGGCTGGAGGTGCCTCAGAATGAGGAGGTGGAATAGAAGGAGAGGGTGTAGGTGATGAGGGCGGTTCATCAATGAAAGGAGTGGGTGAAGAAATGTGTTTAGGAAGAGGTTTCTTGGATGGCTCAGAAGCAGGAGGGGCAGTGGAAGGAGCTGCAAGAGAGGAAGGGGTAGGAGTCTACTCATTCAAAACCATATCTTCAGGTGGAGCCACTGATGCTGAAGGCCCTGGTGGCCCGGAAGCTTTTGCTTGCATAGATGGCCCAGATGGCCCAAAGACTACTTCTTCCTGCTTTGAAGGCCCTGATGGCTCAACTACTTTTTCTGCCTATTCTGCCTACTTTGGAGGCCCTGATGGCTCAGTAGCATCTTCTGTTTCCTGTACAAATGGCCATGGTTCAGCTACTTCTGGAGGAACTTAAGGAGCTTGCACAGATGGGTCTTGAGCCATATTGGGTTTGACAAAAGCAGATGAGATTAGGTGAGTTCTCACAAGTTGAGTGAGATCAATCACCATGGTCCTCAAGCTGCAGTATTCAGATTTCATCCCTTGAAGCTCATTCTTTACTTCACACAAAATGTTCTCTTATGTCTACTGGCACTCATCTATAGGTGCAAGATCTTCCTGCAATGAGCAAATTAGTTCCCCCTGAACATTCAATCTATCAATGATAGGCTCAAGATGAATACAAATTTTCATTTTCTTTGGCTTGTTGTAACTTCTTCTAGTGAGCCTAGGAATCCTGTCAGGTGCAACCGTTTCTCTGATTGCTTCATCAACAGTTGGTTCTTCATGCATAGCTTCAGTTTCTGTATGTTGATGAGCATAGGCATCATCATCAGAGGCATCTTCTACTATACCTTCTACAAAAGGATCTTCAAAAGCATTAGCAACAGGCTCCGCCTGAGCTGGTGCTTCTTCCATAACAACTTCCTCTGAATGTCTCAAGGGCATAATATCTGGGACACATTCGCCATGCTCCCCCTTAGTAGGAGCAACCTCCTCAAGTACATTAGCAAATGTCTCTTGTACAATAGGAGTTTCTATCTCAGGCTCAGTCACAGTACTCACAGCTGCTTGCCCGGAGGGCCCAAAGGGCTCAATATGCTCAGAAGCAATATCCTCAATTCGGATAGATGCAGCTGGTTCATTATTCTCAACTTCAATCCCAGCTTATAGATTAGATGGGGCTTCTATACTATGAGTATCTCCCAAAATGGCTCCTCCTTTAGCCATGGAGACCCTCGACCAAATACCAACAGACAGGGTGAATCCACTTTTCTTCAGATTTCTTGTTCGAATAGGCTGCCCAATTCTCTCCAGTAACTCCCTGTCCAGGTCTACTTCAAAATGTTGGAAAATTCTAGTGAGTAGATGAGCATAAGGAAGAGGGACTACCAGCTTGTTCCTTGTATCCCGTACAAGTTTAGCTATAGACTTCATTCTTTCAAACATGATTTGGGCCATATTGACTTTCTGATTTTGCACTGCCCAGAACATAATACCGACATCCCCTTTTGTGCATTGAGAAAAGGTGGCACTGTGAGGTACTAGAATTTGAGAAACAATAAAATGCAGTAACCTATTGAAAGCTGTAAACTGATTTATATCTATTTTTCTATCCTTGACCTTCTACTCTGTTCTGATAATCCCAAGTCCTTTAACATGAATATCCACAGAGTTTACCAAACTTTGACCTTCCTTTGAACAACTAAATGGTTCTTCTAACAGATCAAACGTGATTCGAATGTGCTTACCTTTAACAAATGAAACAAGTGTTCCTCCATCTTTAGATTGAAGGTAGGTGTAGAATGCCTTCGCCAAATGAGAATAGCTTGGTTCTGAAACTGTACACAGCCCTTGCCATTTCATCCTCTCAAGTGCTTCAACCATACTGACCATTCCATGCTTCTCTAAATCTGCCAAATCAACTGCCTTGTTGCCACAGATCTTAATCTTGACTGCCTGGAATCTTTGGAGCTGTTCCGCTGTGACAAACTCCACATTGTAGCCACCCAAACTGCTAGAACTCCCAGATGTGGCCATGGAAATCAACAAGAGAAGATTCTAAATGATCGTAGTAGGAAGAGGAGTAAAACCCCTCAAGAAATTAAGCGGGAAATATAAAAAATTTCTTCAAGAGGGAGCAAGGCTCTATGGAATTGAAGGAGGGTTTCACAGAGCTTGGAGTCGAACGGGCACGAAGAGAGAGAGAGTGAATCGATGGAGAATGAGTTGCCATCGGTATATAATAAAGAAAGGTAAAGTGAAAAGCCAGAGCATTAATTGCACAAAATGACAAAGAGACTGTGTAACTAATAGCACAAGAACGAATAGAATATAGAAGAGAATAGAAACGATTTTTATAAAATAAAAAGGGGGCAATATCTTACTCTGAAACAAATTTATTTATTTCAGTCATACAGATAAATCTATTACAAATTGCACATACCTAATTCCCATATCAGAGAGGTAAATCTCTCTTCAAGTAAGGTTTTTGTAAAGATATCTGCTAACTGATTTAGAGTATCTATAAAATAAATACTAATATTACTATTTGCCACATGATCTCTAATAAAATGATACCTAACCTCAATATGCTTGGTCCTCGAGTGCTGTACAGGATTCTTGGTGAGATTGATAACACTGGTGTTGTCACATAATAGTGGAATAGTTTTGATGTGCAATCCATAATCTTCAAGTTGTTGTTTGATCCAAAAGAGTTGTGTACAACAGCTCCCAGCAGCTATATATTCAGCTTCAGCCGTTGATAAGGCTACTGAGTTTTGTTTCTTTGAAGACCATGAAATTAAACATTCTGCAAGAAATTGACAACAACCACTGGTGCTTTTTCTATCCACTTTGCATCTAGCATAGTCAGCATCTAAGTATCCAATTAAATTTGTTTCATAGGTTTTAGGATACCATAGACCTAAGTTATGAGTATGAGAGAAATATCTAAAAATATTTTTTACTGGAACCAGATGTGATTACTTAGGATCAGATTGATACCTAACACACATGCATACACTAAATAAAATATCAAGTCTACGTGCAGTTAAGTAAAGCAGTGAACCAATCATACCTTTGTAAAGTTTTTGGTCCACCTTCTTACCTTCTGGATCACTATCTAACCTTGTTGATGTGCTCATGGAAGTAGATAGAGGCTTAGCATTCTCAAATATGAATTTTTTTAGTAATTTCTTGGTGTATTTAATTTGACTGATGTGAGTTCCTTATTTGCCTTGCTTGATTTGTAGTCCAAGGAAGTAGTTGAGCTCTCCTATCATGCTCATCTCAAATTCTCCCTACATTAACATTTCAAAATACTTGCACAAAGATTCATCAGTAGATATGAAGATACCGTCATATACATAAATTTGTACAATTAATATGTTTTTAGCACAAGATTTATTGAATAGAGTGCTATCTACTTTGCCTCTAATGAAATCATGGTTCAATAGAAATGCACTAAGTCTTTCATACCAAGCTCTAGGTGCTTGTTTCAGACCATATAAAGCTTTATGTAATTTAAAAACATGATTAGGATATTCTAAGTCATCGAAACCAGGAGGTTGTTATACATAGACTCCCTCCTTTATAAAACCATTCAAAAAGGCTGATTTTACATCTATTTGAAAAAGTTTTAAGTTCAATATAGATGCATAAGTTAGTAAAATATGAATAGCATCAAGTCTACCAACTGTGCATAGGTTTCATCAAAATCTATGCCTTCCTCTTGAGAATAGCCTTGAGCAACCAATCTAACCTTATTTCTAGTAATAACACCAGCTTCATCTGTAGCAACCTGGATTTTTTCAAAAAATTTTTTTTATATAATAATAAAAATAAAAATAATTAGAAAATCAAATAAAAGTGAATTAAATAAAACTCATTAAATGAAAAGAAGTAATGGGCTTTGTTAAATGGACCCATTAGAAATTTGTGGGCCAAAATAGGGATCTTTAAATGGGGAATAATAGGAAAATACCCTAAATTCATAACTTAAATATTGCTTAAATAGAAAAGAGGTATTTAAGCATTAAAATAGTTAATTTAAGATGGAATTGGATTCCTAAACCAACCCTAACAGGTTGGCCACGAATTTAGATCCCAACCTAACCCAAATTGGACATGGCAAGCTTGGAAGGTGGAATTAAATAGGAAATCTCGGAATTAAATACGAGTTAGAGTCCTATTAGGAAATAGAAACATAGGAAGCATAAATACTCTCCTAAATCCCCCATGGCCGGCCCTAGCTCATTTCCATGGGTTGCTGTACTAGGAGGAGAGGCCAAGGAGGAGGAGATCTCGTGGGGAGAAGACTCTCTCAAGCTCTCACTCTAGTTCTTCAAGTTCTAGCCCTGTAAGAGTAAAACGACTAAAGGTAGGCATTCTCACAAGCATAAATCATAAGATTCGTCTGTAGGTTGTTCCAACCATCAGGGACAAAAACCCTTTGGTTTCATAATTTTCCATTGAGCATATCTTTTGTTCTTGATTTTTGAAGTTCTACACTCATCAAGACCCCGACCCTTCATCTTAAATCTTGTTCTCCATGTATACTCAACCCCATGCCACAAAATTTTTATTGGAGATACTGATGCATGTTAGGCATCTTTTTCCCTAAACGCCCTAACTTTCATCCACCCTATCCTATGAATTAATTCTTGCATCTCAAATGTTCATAGTCTTCTATTCTCCATGTTTGACTTGATTAAAGCCTGTCGAAGCTATGTTTGTTTTTAAATTCCAAATTACTGGATGTGATCTTGCATGTCTAGAGTCGTTTAAAATTGGTTTCATGAATTTTCGTTACAATTACTTATGGATTTTTGAATCACCCTGTGTCAGAACAAGGTAGTTTTGGTCTGCAATCCAAGAACATGTCCTTTCCCTGTCGGACTCAAGCGCAGAACCTGAGAACGCGACGACCTGATAGGCCGTGTTCTCAGGGCTGTCGTGACACAAGACCTGTCGCGATCTGATCGCGATAGGGTACACCGTCGCGTTCTGGCCGCCTAACCTGACTGACCTGTCGCGATCCTCAAACCACCATGTCGCGTTCTATCTGTACCCCATCGCGACCCTTACAGGGGTACGTCGTGATCTCAGTATTTTGCATGAAACCCCTATCTCTGCAATTCTTGACTTTCTACAGTAACCCTTTCCCATGTTAGCTGTCTTAAACTCAATAAATGAAATTGTTAATCATGGACATGTAATTAGTTAATTAAAAAGTCTTTCACTTGATTATTTCATCTCTATGATTCTCTTAACACATGAACACACTTGAACCCTCCAATATGGCTTAATTTGGCATGAAATTATTTCATAATGTATCCGGTAATTTGTTTTAATAATGTACATTAATTGCCCTATTTTAAATGAACTTGTCTACGATTTTCGCGATGTTTTGGGAATACCGTTATCGACGCTCCACAGTTCTAGAATTTCTTTAGAACGTCGGGCACTTGTTTCTATATACACACTCTCGCTTGACTTGGATGAACTCTCCGTCGGATACTCCTTCTGCCGGACTAGTGAATCCTTGTTCAAGGCCTCCGTAAGTCTCCTCTGTCCATGGATTCCCACATGGCCAACGAGCTAGTTGTACCCTAACACTTATGACACCCTTTGTCACGCCCCTCCAATTTAGCAACGGAATAAATCGGAGGAAAACGTGAGCAACGAGTATGGTAACGACAATTGTGTATACATTCGCAAACATCAGAGCATCTAATGTACAATAATTAGAATTAACTCTTCATTTCATATAAATTCCACTAAGACTATTACAACCACTAATTTGGAGCCACTACATAGGGCTTAATGACATTGTTACATTGAAAAGGAATCTAAAGTAATAACTACTAGACTCCAGTTGTGCTAGGGTAACTTTGTCATTTGACTCCAGGTCACTCATCACTCTGGTCATGTCCCATTGGTGTGTGTAACGTCATGGTCTGAATTACCTGAGACACAAATAACAAATAACGAAGGGTGAGCGATAACGCCCAGTAGGACTTAAATCTCAATAGTCAAATAGGCTTTAAGTAATTAACACATTAAATGGTAGAGTATCAAATGATGGAGCGAGTCATGTAAAGTCGAGAAAGTAATAGCACAAGTAGCATGGTTCAAATAGCAGATAAATTAAGTATAGCATGATGATTAAAGTCAAGTCACGCAATACCAAGTAACGTCATTGTCAAGAAATAGCAAGCGACACGTATAGCAAGGAGAGAGATAGTAGTTGATCATGTGAAGAGTAAATTGCACGTCGATTGATTCTCATCAATCGAAATAGTATAGCACTTTTGATTAACTTTCGTCAATCGAAATAGTAATGGCACTTTGGTTATCCATAGATAGCCGAGAGATAGCATAACACTTTTATTGTCAAGAGACAACGAGGAAGTATAGCACTTTGAATGCGATCAAGTCACAATGGCACGCAATAAGTCAAGATAGCGAGTATCAAGTAGAGCAAGTAGAGAGTACAACAGTAGCCGCTCAATAACAGTTTAGTAATAGTTAGTGGCAGTACAATAATAGTGCAGTACGTCTGAATCAACAGACTAACAATAACAATGTAATAGTCAGATCTCTAGCCAATTCAGAACAGTCAGTCAGAACAAGTGCAATGCAGACACCGTCTATAGCCCCTGCAGGTATTTTCGGGTGGCTCTCTACCCCAAGGACTAGATTGGAGCCCCTCGGATACTCTTTGTGTCCTAAACAGTATGCATTCCAGTCAGTAGAGTCACAAGACCCTTTTTAGCGCTAGACAGTCATGAACAGTACAAAATAGAAGAAGCCACAATAGCTCAAGGGTACCAAGAGAGTACGAGATAGCAGAGTGAACGAGAGTATAGAGACAGTAGATGAGATCTTATGGTCATTGCACATGAGACGTCGAGTAACGAGCGATAGTAACAATTGCTCAACACGCGCGTACGGTGTTGGCAGTCAGGTGGAACTTACTACCTTTCCGCTGGCCATGTTCCGCACAGGTCCAGTGGTCCGGCATGATTCTAGATAAGAGAGAGAATAATCTAAGGGCGTACGGATCTTATGATCCCTAGAGAGTATTATAGGTGTTAGGGTATAACCAGCTCATCGACCATGTGGGAACCCATGTACAGAGGAGACTTACGGAGGCCTTGAACAAAGACTCACTACTCCGGCAGAGAGGAGTATCCGACAAAGAGTTCGTCCAAGTCAAGAGAGAGTGTGTGTATAGAAACAAGTGCTCGATGTTCTAGTGGAATTCTAGAACAGTGGAGCGTCGATAACGGTATTCCCAAAATATCGTGAGTAAATATAGACAAGTTCATTTAAAATAGGGCAATTAATATATATGATGGAAATAAATTTTCTAGATGTACATGTGACAATTTTCATGCCAAGTTAAGCCATATAGGATGGTTCAAAGTGAGTGCAAGTGTAAGAGAAAATCATGGGAAAGATAGATCATGTGATTAACTTGAGTTAATTAAAATATATTCAATAATTACAACTTCATTTTTCTGTGTTCATGACAGTTAATAAGACATGGGGCTAACTGTATAACAATAGATCTTGCAAAAAGGTGGGTTTTTATGCAAAAAGATGAGATCGCGACGTACCCTTATAAGGGTCGCGACGGGATTAGGTGTGAACACGACGGGGGCTTGTAGGGATCGCGACAAGCTTGTTTGAACAAGCAGGCAGTTCGCGACAGGTTCTTATGAGGATCACGATGAGTCGTTTGGTCAGGCGACCAGAACGCGACAGGGTTCCCTGTCGCGATCAGATCATGACAGGTACCTATGTCGTGATGGCCCTGAGAACGCAACCTATCAGGCAGTCGCGTTCTCAGGTTCTGAGCCTGAGTTCGAGTGGGAAAAGGACAGAGCCTCGGATTGCGGGCCAACTTTCTATCTTTTGACATAGGGTCATTTAGAAAATCATAACTAATTGTATAGTTGATGAAAAATCATCAAACAAGTTGCATAATGATCTAGACATACGTGAGTACTTACAGTAAATAGGAATTTGAAAATAAATAGAGTTTCGACATACTTTATTCAAGTCAAACATGGAGTACATGACACAGAGAGTAGTTGAGATGAGAGAATTAATTCACGAAGTAGGGTGGATAAAAATTAGGGCTTTTAGGGGCGAAAGATGCCTAACATGCATCAGTATCTTCAATAAAAATTTTGAGGCATGAGATAGAGTATTCAAGGAGATATGAATTAAACATGAAGGTTCGGGGTCAAGAGAGTTGTAGGATTTCAAAATTCAATAAGAAAATATTGGCTCAATGGAAAATTATGAAACTTGAGGATTTTGTTCCTGATGCATGGAACAATCTACAGACGAAATCTTATGATTTTAGCTTGTGAGAATGCCTATCTTGACTCGATTTCCTCTTCTAGGGCTAGAACTTGAAGAACTCGGGTTGAAGCTTTGATGAAGCCTTCTCTGTCACGTCCCGACATTTAATATATCTATAAATGCCAGAATGTGAACGCAAGAGGAATCAAGAGTAAAATTTAAACTAATTGAGCAGCAAATTGCTCAGGAGCTCTATTAAATAAAAATTTGACAATTGTCATTCTATGAATATTACAAGATTTCCAATTTATAATCTCAAAAGTAAAATGTCGTCAAGGATGGTCTCTTCGCACACAAATCCCGAAGTTCCCGCCTTCTGGATACCTAAAAAATAGGATTTAGTGAGCTAACTAGCCCAGTAGGATTCAAATTCTCAAATCAAAGGATTAAACGGTATGATGATCAAGGAAAAGGCTTGAGTGAAATCATAGATGGACCAATAGGCATCTGAACATGACAGTGAATGTGAAATAGTAGAATTGATATACAGGGTATGCTCAGGAATTCACATTGAAACTCAAGTTCTAGTTCACGTGGACACAAGAAAAGACTTAACTGATATCAAAGATGAACGAACAAGTATCTTATCAGGATAATGAAATTGGAACAATGGTACTGAATTACAAAATGTGCTCAGGAATTCACAGTAAATCTCATAAATCTGGTTCATAGATATATTCTCATAGGATAGGTATCATGATGACTATAATCAAACAGGTATTGATGTAATGCCAAACATCTGGGTGTCCTCAATGCCCCCACACGGCCACTGAAAAATTTGCCCCCGTGCGGCCACTGACAATCAGACACATTTTCACACACACAATTATGATATGATGACTAATCAAACACGAACTGATGTATGCCAACATCCACGATGTCCTCATCGCCCCCGTGCGGCCACTGACGAATTCGGGCGCTCCCCCCAGGACTGAAGCAGCCCTTTATTTGCCAGGCATATTTCTCGAATGAGTCCAAGACTCTCAATTTGTCATCATCACACACTTATCACTATACTGATTCAAGGATACACAAGGTTCATTCATAATTTACATGCAATAATGAAGGAATTCTATTTCCTCACTGATTTCAGAAATTGATAACCCTTGGGGGTCAATTTTGTTCGAAACTTTGGAGAAATAATTCATGATAGAATGAAAGGTTCATGACTGATTTTAGTAGGTGATTAGGTAGTAAAAACCACAATATATAGGTGGACTAATGGTTGGCACAATTGGACAGGATTTGTATCAAGAAATGGAGTAAAACAGATGTTGGAAACATATACTGTTGTCACCTGTCGACAGGCACAAGATTGCTGTCGACAGGACTGGCTTTCCAGTGAACAGAACTTCAGTTCTCTGTGCACCTATCGACAGCAAGCAATGGGGCTGTCGACAGCCACACACAGGTGGTGATTTCAGGCTTCTGGATATGGGTTCCTGTCGACAGCCACAAGTTCGTCTGTCGACAGGTCTTGTGCAAACTTTCAGAAATGGTTCTAAACCAACTATAAATGATACTAACAAACTCTTCTATCATTCCTAACATGATTAGGACTTAATCCAAACATAATCTTAGCCTCAAACATGAAGCTATCATGACAAGAGAGTGAAAGAAAATCAATGGACATGATTCACATGGATGATCAATCAAGAAGACAAGCTGAAAGGAGAATTCAAGGAAAATAGATTGGAAAGTCTTTCTCTTAAACTCTCTTCTCTTTTTCACTAAACACTTGTCAGGTTCACACACTTAAGACCTCCATGACCTTTCAATAAATCAATTTCACAACAAGAAAGAACCATCATGGTTCTGTCTACATTACTCAAGAGTACTGATAAAACTCCAGATTTTTGAATCAAGTTAAGAAAGGAAGGAACAATCTATGAACTCTCATGGATTAAAACTAACGAAAACATGTTGGAGAATATAGTTCTATCATGAACATATTCTCAGAATTTACAGAGTAATAGACACAAAGTAGATTCATTTCAAACAATGAACCCAAAGGTGAAAGGTAAGAGAATTAAGAATTGAATCCTACACCTAAATAGCTAGGAATCCACTAAAACGTGATACTCGAAGAAGATCCTTTCCAAACAGAGATCATATGAATCTCAAGGAGTAGCTTCTACAGCAATACAAGATACACAAATAGTGATAGAGGTACTCATGACATTAGAACATAAACTTGAACATACAAACAGTAGGTTCTAAAGAATGTTCAAGAACATGAGTTAGAGAAGAAAGAAAGAGGATCGAATCCTACCTTACGAGACAGTGTAAGTTCCTTTAACTTGAAGATCCACAGAACAAGAGAAAGGACTGCAAACTTGCACGTAGGATAGCCTCAACAGATGCACTAATGCACTAGTGGAAATCCTTCACCAACCAGGTAGCAGCACCCCACAACAATAGTTCGATCCTTTCCAAGCCTCAATCAACAGTTCTTCCCAGTGCAAAGGAGACACCAAGAATCAGCCGTTGAAGCTTCTCCAGGTAGAGATGGCAGCTCAGCTCAATAGCACGGAAGTGAAGCGGTCTCAGTAGCAACACACCCACCTACAGGAGTGGGAAAGGTGGGTTCGAAGGCTGTGAAGTGGTTCTTATAGACCCAGCGGATTTCCCATGCATCGGCACATCAGCCCCTTGAGGTGTCGTGGTGAAAACCCAATTGGTTTTACCACAATACGTATCCCATGCAACACTCCACAGGTTTACACGTTAGTAACAAACGTGTTCACTGCACAAGTAATTGTGCTGGCCTCACTGGTGCCCCACACGTAAGCATAGTAAAATTCCCACAAAAATCCTTTACGTAAATCACCCAAAAATCAGGTGACCAATTTCTCCTTAGATAAACCTATCCAAACAAAACCTGATTGCATTGAAATTTTGACCATAGGTTAATATGATGATTTTACAAATTATGGTGATTTTAGTTTAATTTTTGGAATTTATTTTACAGTAGGTGAAAAATCACCCGAAAAATGGTCGCGTCGACTTAATCTCAAAATCTGTACATAAAAAAATTTAGATAATTACATTTCTGATATCTCCACAATAATTTCGTTGTTGTTTTCCAGTGTCGCCCTATGGGAGCGTGCACCTCTGAGTACGACACTGGGGAAACGTTCATTAATGCTAAACATTCCCAGATATCAATTAATTCAATTTAAAAATAATCGTTAAGTCTAATAACCTTATTTTTCAATTTTTCAACAAATAAAAATTTTTGGAGTGTTACAACTCTCCCCCACTAAAAGGAGTTTGGTCCTCCAAACTTCTTAACTAGTTTGGATGGATCACAATGATGTAAGTTTTTAGTTTTTGAAACTTTATCTTATTCAGATTAGTTTCACCAATCTTATTATGATTATCATGTCATATAATGTATACACTTTTTATATAACATGTTATCACGACAACATTAGTTGATGGAAATCTGAATATTAGTTAGCATTTTTAAATTCTATGAAACCATGTGGTGAACAGGGGTTCCATTAGTACATGCTACTACGTTTCTTATTTTTGGTAGTAGTATATTACTCCTAAGATTTCTTTTATCAAGAAATAACTATAACCCTCATAGAGTTATATGAGTAAATATTCCCTTAAAAAGGGTAATAAGGTATTACGAGGTTGATGAGTGTGAAGAATATGAAGATAGACAGCAATGATCTTATTTATCACATAACATTTCCATTACAAAACTCCATATTCAGCCTTACAGATTACATTGATTGACAAAACTTACCAAGTTCTATCCTACTATAATAACTAAATTCAAGTACTTCTTAGTATACTCTAATCCTATTAACTTATACATAAAATTACTTCTAATAGCTTCAGTCACTTTTCTTTGATCATCAACGGGAACTACCCGTTCTACGGACTGAGCAAGATTGTCCATTGCATGTTGAACCTCTTTCCATTGTGTTTCTTCTCCCATTACGCTGGCTGAGCAAACAAATTTAAGTTTAGTTAGTCAATCATGTGATTTAAAACTCAGTTTTCTGATTCATACTACTAATACAATTGTTACAGTATGTATCTAGTTACTTTATACATTAATCTTCATGATTAAATGGTGCCTTTTTCTTGTAGGATCTTAAAATATGACAGATGATATATGTTGTGTTCCTGGTTTTGATATATCCAGCTAAATGTAATAAATATTTAACACAAGCCTTTTATAACATATGAAAATTCATAAAGTCAAAAGGTCTATTAAGTGTGTTGACCCTGATTACTTCTTAGGTTGACACTACTCATATGTGAGGTCGACACGAGGAAATTACAAGATCAACTCTATGTGATGGATAATTAATCAAAACTGCAATCATCTGATTGAGGTTGACTCTTAGAAGACATGAAGTTAACTCTATAGATATTTTTCCTACTGATTCCAAGTCCAATTGTTTGTGTGCATTGACATGCCATGTTGTTTATTAATTAAAGCAAAACTTTAGGATTTAACTCATCTATCAGACATTTGATTCTTATGTTACAGTTAGAAGAACAATTTTGATGAGTTCAAGCCTATAGAGGATGTAATTGGAAGTTCAAGGAGTCATTTCACTAAGTCCAAATTCTTGTGCAATGTGTTTGCATATCCTTGCATTTCTCCAAAATTCTCCCTAATTGGATATTTTTCTACTTATTTTCTTCACTATTTTGTTTGATTGTCTACTCTAATAGACATAAATAGATTCAATCCTACATTGTGTGTATACGGTTTGTGAGACTTAAAACGATCTCAAAACTTTGAGTCATCAATTGTGTGAGTGTTCCACACATTCGAGTTATTAAAGAGTTTCACTTGATTTAGTGAGGGATGGAGGTAAATGAGGATTAACTGATTCATTGTAGTGGTATAATAATTTAGAATCCAAGAACGTGGGAAAGTCAACGGAAGAATATATCACGAGGATGGTCATGAAATCTATATGATTGGTTGAACCATTCATTTACTAATTCTTATTTAGAATTGGAGATAATAACATATCAATGTAAAAGTCATATTAAGGTAAAAAAGGGAATAAGCAGGTTTGACTTTTCCTTCAGTAGGAGAGGGCTCCCTTGGAGAAGTTATATGGGTGTTAACCATTTTTCACCGGACCTTGGATTCTTAACATTCTAGTAGGTTTGTTCGAATTATGAAATTTTTAGGTAGGCCAAATTGTGAGAAATTAGAAAGACGCTATTTTGATGGAATCTCCAAAATCACGTTTTTCTTCTTCAGTGGGAGAGTTGACTTTTTATTGGTAAGAGATATGATTTTTCAGATTTTTTTTTTGGATTCAAATGGGGGGTACTTCCTTATTTACATGTAATATCTTAAGTAAATGTTATAATCAAATTATAACATTTACTTAAATGATATGGAATGTAAATAAGGTATGAGTTTAGTCTTACAAGGGTCCTATTGACTCTTACAAGAGTCCTGCTGACACTTCTGACTGAACCTGCTGACTGGAAGGTGCTGGCTATCGACAGACAAGAATCGTCTGTCGACAGGTGAAGGACATCTGTCGACAGATCAAGGCTATCTATCGACAGTTACTAATAGTTTTCTATTTCTTGGTTCTGGAAGCATGGTCCCTGTCGACAGGTGATTGATGGCTGTCGACAGGTGAGATCTAAACTTTCAGAAATGTGAATTCTACCAAGTGTTTCTATGAGTCCTTACATGATTGGTAACATTAAAATGGTCTTATTTCCAGTTCTAACACCATATTTCATGAGGGAGACAAGTAGGACAATAGGGTTATATTCTGGCATGGGAATCTAAAAGCAAGATGATAACTGGAAGTGCAACACTTCCTAACAACCTTTTCTTCCTTCTAATGGGATGAGTTTCATAGTATGCTTGAGTCATAACCTTAGGCTTTCTACCCATCCTCACAGGTTATCCCTAGATTTATCGAACTAATGCTCTGATACCATTCTGTCACGTCCCGACATTTAATATATCTATAAATGCTAGAATGTGAACGCAAGAGGAATCAAGAGTAAAATTTAAACCAATTGAGCAGCAAATTGCTCAAGAGCTCTATTAAATAAAAATTTGACAATTGTCATTCTATGAATATTACAAGATTTCCAATTTATAATCTCAAAAGTAAAATGTCGTCAAGGATGGTCTCTCACACAAATCCCGAAGTTCCCGCCTTCTAGATACCTGAAAAATAGGATTTAGTGATCTAACTAGCCCAGTAGGATTCAAATTCTCAAATCAAAGGATTAAACGTTATGATGATCAAGGAAAAGGCTTGAGCAAAATCATAGATGGACCAATAGGCATCTGAACATGACAGTGATGTTGGGTTGAATGCAAATTCATATCATTTCCCTCCTATTTTGATGATGACAAGAAGTGTTCTTAAAGCAATTTAATTGAAGCATGTCAAAAACATCATACCTGAAATTCATGTTCAAAAAGTATTTTGCAAATCATATTTATAATTTATAGTCATGATAAATCATTTAACTAATGATATATGTGTTTATTTTTCAGGTACAAACATTTTTATGCAAAAGATGTGTCGACACACCCATCAATGGTGTCGACACATCAACACAGATTCAAAGAGAAATTGTGTAAAAATGTCAAGAGTGTGTCGACACATGTCAAGAGTGTGTCGACACGAGTGGCATTTTTCCAGAGATCAAGGGTACCCAGGTCGACACACTCCCAGGGCAGGTCGACACTAGACCCAGTTCCTAGAACAGCCAGTTTGAGGAATTGGGACAGCAGGTCAACACACTCAAGAGTAGGTCGACACGGGACCTTTCTCCCAGAACAGATTTTTCTATCTTTGGGACAGTGTGTCGACACAACCACCAGGGCAGGTCGACACACTACGGAAACTTTTCATCCTAAGAGCTGATGGCTGCCACGTGTCCTTCTAGAGCGATCAGAATCTTTCTTGGAAAGCGTGCCCTTGTACCCCAAGAGGGTATCTTTGGAATCCTAAGGGTATAAAAGGTCCTTTTTGGCCTGCCTTCAAAAAGAGAGACCCAACCAACCTCTTAGAGCCTCCTGAAAAATTCCTGGCGGCCATAAGAGTTCGTGTCTCCCTCCTCTGCCTTCCTGGAGTCTCCTGAAGACCTCTTCTCACCATTCAAGGTGTGAGAATTGTGGTTTGATCTTTAAAGAAGCCTCTGAAGCATCTCAAGGAAGCAGATCAAGTAGAAGCCATCGTTGGAGAAGAATTCAAGGAAGGTCCAACCTCCCAGATTGCAGAGCATCGTCTTGGACTTCATGTTTGCAAGCTTCTTCCCAATCCAAGCTTCTACAAGGGAGTACACTTGAAGAACGAAGCCATTCAATACATTTTACTTTACTTCTGTTCTTCTGAGATATCTCTTGAGATTATGCAAGTGCTTCTGCATAACTCTCATTAGTGTTCTCAAATTTCGACTAGATCTGTTGCTAGGAGATCTTGTCTTAAGTTGGTGTCTAGCAGTCTTAGTGTGAGCCTTGTGCTCAGGTTGTTGTGAGCCGTTGTGCTCAGTGTTGAGTTGTCAAACTCAAGTGTGGTTGAGCAGTCTTGCTCAGTTGTTCTAGAGTAGTCTTGCTCTAGAAGTGGTGTGAGTTGTAAGCTCTTCAGTGTTGGAGTTGTCAGGCTCCAGTGGGTGTGTTACCCAGTTGTGTTAGTGAATCCTCACGGGTTGTGAGGGGTGGATGTAGGAATCACATGGGTGATTTCCGAACCACCTAAAAATCCTTGTGCATTTGTTTTCTGTGGTTTGACTGATTCATCCGCTAGATGCTTGCATAGGATTCGTTTTTAATTCACTTAATCAACTTGATTCACATCTAAGTTTTTCAACCCACTCCAATCTAATCAGATCAGTAGCTTTTCACTGATAACATTGCCTCTGATTCTAAATAGTTTTAAAAATTATTTAAGCCTCCGCAAAAGTGGCTAAGATCTATTCATCCCCCCCCTTCTAGATCTTTTCCACACATTTATTTCGATCCTTCAAGTGAATGTGAAATAGTAGAATTGATATACAGGGTATGCTCACGAATTCACATTGAAACTCAAGTTCTAGTTCATGTGGACACAAGAAAAGACTTAACTGATATCAAAGATGAACGAACAAGTATCTTATCAGGATAATGAAATTGGAACAATGGTACCAAATTACAAAATGTGCTCAGGAATTCACAGTAAATCTCATAAATCTGGTTCATAGATATATTCTCATAGGACAGGTATCATGATGACTATAATCAAACAGGTATTGATGTAATGCCAAACATCTGGGTGTCCTCAATGCCCCCGCACAGCCACTGACAAATTTGCCCCCGTGCAGCCACTGACAATCAGACACATTTTCACACACACAATTATGATATGATGACTAATCAAACACGAACTGATGTATGCCAACATCCACGATGTCCTCATCGCCCCCGTGCGGCCACTGACGAATTCGGGTGCTCCCCCCAGGACTGAAGCAGCCCTTTATTTGCCAGGCATATTTCTCGAATGAGTCCAAGACTCTCAATTTGTCATCATCACACACTTATCACTATACTGATTCAAGGATACACAAGTTTGATTCATAATTTACATGCAAGAATGAAGGAATTCTATTTCCTCACTGATTTCAGAAATTGATAACCCTTGGGGGTCAATTTTGTTCGAAACTTTGGAGAAATAATTCATGATAGAATGAAAGGTTAATGACTGATTTTAGTAGATCCTCATTCACCATGACTTTTTGCAGATTATGCATGAGAGCTTCGTAATGTACCGGTGATCTCTCTCTCTCTCTAGATTCTAGAGAGAGAAGCTCTGCGTTTTCTCTTGGTTGCTGGGTTTCTCCCGCCGGCCCTTGGGCCGGCCATGGCCGCGGAGGGGGTTCCTCCCCTCCTGGGGGGGCCGTATCCTATGCCCATGCTGTAGCGGCTTCTCTCCAGCTACCTCCTGTGGCATCGACGGTTCATGATCTGGCTTTCACGGACCAAGGCGAACCTGCTGTGTTCTTCTCAAAGGAAGAGATGAGCGCCTCCCTGATCCCATTAAAGTTTGCTTTGGTTGCCAAGACTTCATTTGGTAGACCTCCTGTTCCAGAGATTCGATCCATCCTGGTATCGCGTTGTGGCCTTAAAGCTCCCTTTTTGATCAGCGCCCTGGACAACTTTCATCTTCTCCTCAGGTTTACTTGTGATGACGATTTCCTAAGGGTCCTTCTTCGCGAATCTCTTTATGTCAAAGGCAAGCTCTTCAGATTTTTTAAATGGTCTCCCTTATTCAAACTGTCTGAAGATCCGTCTATTCTACCTGTTTGGATCGATTTCCCAAATCTCCCTGTGCACTTATATCAGAAAAGTTTGCTTTCCTCTATTGCGACCAACATTGGTCCTGTTCTACAAGTTGCACATGCCACAGATCTTCTCCTGAATACTAAGGCGGCTAGGGTTTGCGTAGAGTTGGATTTGCTTCAACCAGACCTGATAGGGTTTGGATTGGGATGGGTGAGTTTGGTGGTTTTTGGCAAGAAATTATTTACGTGAATATCCCTGATTATTGTTGTGCTTGTCATCGGTTGGGCCATGTTGAGAGCCGCTGCCGTACGGCCGTGAAGGGCATGCACGTAGAGAAAACCCTTCCTAGGGTTGTTGCACCAGCCGCCGCCAGGGCTTGGAAGCCTGTGGTCGTGCATGGGCCTCTTGGCTCGGGCGCTACCACATCCGACGATGTACAACCTTCGCCTGTGGCCAATCCTTCTCAGGCGCGGTCGGTTGATCCACATAATCTGGTTCTTTCTCGGGCAGAGGTAGGTTTCAAGTTTCCTCCTGTGCAGGTGGACGTTAATCCTTCACCTATCCCCGCTCAGGTCTCTGCATCGGCTCCCTGTCCTATGGCGGATTCCTTCCAGCAATCGGATATCACCTTCGTGGCGGCGGCGGAGTTTCCCTTGGCGACAGATCAGGTTACGCCTACTCTGATGGAGGCTGGTCCTACTCTGTCAAGTCCTATTGCGCATGTTCAGAAGGAGGCTTCAGATGTGGTCGTAGGTGTTAGTGAGGATGATGTTGTTGGAGATCGAGGTAACAGCGTTCGTTTGCCTACTTGTGATATTCCACTTTCCTTAGAATCTGGTCTCCTTCAAGTTCCGGTTCCTGGTGAAGAGATTGCTCTGGTTGCTTTATCTGTTGTGGAGAATAATTTTATGGCTTTGAATTCTGGCATCAAAGAGGATATTCCAAGACGTGAACGGGTTATTACTAGAGCTAGAGCTCGCTCGGAGGACAGAGGGAAAGAAAGTGTATTCCAATGAATTCTGCACTATTCTGGAACATTCGGGGTATTGGGAACTTGGCTTCTAAAAGAGGTCTTAAGAAGTTGACTTCTCAGCATCATCCCTCTTTAGTGGCGATTTTTGAGCCTAAACAGCCTATGGATAAAGCATCTCGGATTTCTATCTCTCTTAAGCTGGATAATTTTGCTGCTAATTTGGTAAATGATTCGAAGATATGGATTTTCTGGGACTCTTCTCTTCCTCTGGATATTATTGTCTCTTCTGATCAGTATATCACTCTGGGAGTTCGCTCTTTATCTGGTTACTCCTCCTATATTACTTGTGTTTATGCTTCCTGCCATGCAGGCTTACGTCGTGCTCTCTTTGATGACTTATTGCACTTTGGTCTCTCTGTGGATGTCCCATGGGTTATTGGTGGGGATTTTAACTGCATTGCTTACCCGTCTGAGAAGTTGGGTGGCTCCTTTGGCAACATGTCCAGTATGATTGATTTCAACGCCTTCATTGCTCTTTCAGGTCTGTTTGATGCTGGTTATATGGGGACTACCTTCACATGGAATAATAACCGTGCAGGTCCTGCTAATATTCGTGCTAAACTTGATCGTATCTTATTTAATGATAAATTCCAGGATCTCTGGCCGAATGTAGCTGTTACCCACCTTACCAGGGGGCCCTCGGATCACTGCCCTTTATTAATATCTTGTCTGTCCTCTCCTCGTGGTCCTACCCGATTTATTTTTCAAAATATGTGGACTACGCATGACTCCTTTTTGCAGGCCGTCTCCACTATTTGGACTAGCTCCAAGGTGGTTCATGTAAATCCTCTCATCCATCTCCATGTAAAGCTCAAGGAGGTTAAATCCTTTCTTAAAAGCTGGAATAAGGGAGTCTTTGGGCATGTTCAACAGATGGTGATCATGGCAGCGGAAGAGGTTGCTAGGCTGCAGCAGGTGTTTGACATGTCCCCGTTTGCTGGTAATCGTGAGGGCCTTTCAGCTGCTAATGGCCGGCTTAACTTGGCCTTGAAAAGGGAGGACATTTTCTGGAAACAGAAGGCTAGAGTAGATTGGCTTGCTAGTGGTGATCGCAACACTTCTTTCTATCATGCAACGGTTAAGTGTAACAGGAGGAAAAATTTTATTCACAGGCTTAAAATCAATTCTTCACAAGATTGGTGTTCGGACCAGGATTTACCTAAGGATGAAGCTGTCACCTTTTTCCATCATCTTTTATCTTCTGAGTCTCATGATGTCGACCATGGTCTTTATCTGTTATTCCTTCGCTTATCACATCAGAACAAAACGATAAATTGTGCCTCTCCCCCACGGCAGAGGAAGTTAAGAACACCGTCTTTGAGATGAATGGCAATAGTGCTCCTGGTCCAGATGGTTTCTCTGAATCCTTTTTTACCCACTGCTGGGATATTGTTGGTGCAGATGTCATCGCAGCGACGCAAGGTTTTTTTGCTGGGTTTTGTCTTCCAAGGGGTTTATCTTCTTCTCTCATTACCCTTATTCCTAAGGTGGATGTGCCACGTAATTTTGGTGATTTTCGTCCTATCACTTTATGTAATTTTGCCTTCAAAATTATCTCCAGGATTATCTCTGCTCGCCTTGCTCCGTTGCTGCCGCTTATCATCTCCGATAACCAGAGTGCCTTTGTGAAGGGGAGGTCTATCTTGGATAATGTGGCTTTGGCTCGTCATATCATTAGAGATATTAATCGTAAAGTTAGAGGCCATAATATCATGTTCAAACTTGATATGGCTAAAGCTTATGATCGCATGGAGTGGGACTTTATCCTGCAGGTTATGCAAAAATTTGGTTTCTCCTCCCGGCTCACTTTGCTAGTTGGTATGCTTCTCTACAACTGCTGGTCCTCAGTTATTTTTAATGGTTCCATTTCTGGATTTTTCAAATCTACCAGAGGCATTCGCCAAGGAGATCCTTTGGCTCCAACTCTTTTCATCATTGCTTCTGAAGTGCTTAGTCGAGGGTTGTCTCACCTGTTCAATAGTGGATCAATAAAATTCTTCAGTGGTCCCAGAGGTGTCCTGCCGATCTCTCATCTACTTTATGCAGATGATACGCTTATCTTTATGAATGCTGAAATCCATGGTGTTAGAGCTCTTCTGCATTTCCTTGGGTCATATGAAAGGAGTTCGGGTCAAAAAGTTAATGCTCATAAAAGTTGCTTCTATCTATCTGAAAAATCGCCTGTTGCCTTGGTGTCTCGTCTCTCTGTTGTCACCGGTTACTCTCATCAGTATGGCTACATTAAGTATTTGGGCATTCCTCTGAAGGCGGGAAGGTTGAAAGTCCAAGATTTCAAGTTCCTGGTGGAGGCTGTTACTCGGAAATTGTCTGGTTGGCGTGCCAAAATACTCTCCCAGGCAGGTCGGGCGGTCCTTATTCGTTCAACCCTATTGAGTATTCCTGTGTATCTGGCTAGTTCTGTCTCTATTCCCTATTCAATCATTCATCAGTTAGATCGAATTTGTGCAAATTTTTTCTGGCAGGGGGGTGATGGTGAGCGTAGACGCCACTGGGTAGCTTGGTCTTCCTTACAAAAGCCATATATTGAGGGTGGTTTGAATTTCAGGAACTTAAATACCCTTCAGGTGGCTATGGCGGCTAAGCAAATTTGGAGCATTTTGCATGGTACCTCCCTCTGGTCTTCATATGCCCGGAGCAGGTTTCTGTTGACTTCCCATCTTAGTGAGGTTTCTTCTCCCTTTCCTTTTGGTATCTCTAAGCGCATTTTCAATAAAGCAAAAGAGTTGATTTTGGCTAATATGCGGTGGATTGGTGGGGAAGGAACTATGGTTAAGTTTTTTCTGGATTCCTGGATTGGGGATTCAACTCTCCTACATGCACTGAGTGGCACTGTTCCCATTCAATCTCCTTCTGCTTCGGTTAGAGAGGTGGTGTTGGATGATGGTAATCCAGTTTGGTCCTCTCTTACTGTCTCCCCCCAGGATGTTCGGATTCTTCTTTCTGACCAGCCTGACAAGTTTATTTGGTCCCCTAATCAGCATGGTGAGTTCACTGTTAAATCGGCTTACTTGGTTGCCTCTACCTCTGGTATCTCTCGTAGTGCTTGGCTGAAATTATGGTCTCATCATATTCCTCCTCGTGCTGCGATGTTTGCATGGAAGTTACTTCATCGAGCGGTCTCGGTTGATTCTCGTATTATGGAGTGTGGAATTCCGCTCGTATCCATGTGTGT
The DNA here is from genome assembly GCA_014218235.1 of Colocasia esculenta. Lineage (NCBI taxonomy): Eukaryota > Viridiplantae > Streptophyta > Magnoliopsida > Alismatales > Araceae > Colocasia > Colocasia esculenta. The sequence goes on from CM024757.1 coordinate 79,835,568, forward strand.
TTGCTGTGTTGATCATGAGCAGGAATGTCTTGATCACTTATTTATTTCCAGCTCCATTGCTAAAGTCCTATGGTCTTGGGTAGCTCCCCTACTCAGCGTCAAAATTAATTGGAGTGATCGTGTTTCTATCCGCTTATGGAGTATCTTATCTAGTTCTAATATGAGCTCGCCCATACCTTGTGCTGGGTTGATTACTTCCATTATTATGCTCTGGGAATTATGGAAATCCAGGTGTCGTGCTCGCATGGAGGGTGTTCCGCCTTCAGTTTCTGCTCTCAAAAGCTCGACTATGGTGGCAGTCAGATCCTTTATGGCGTCTGCTAAGTTTTCAGGTTCTATCTCCTATAGCCAGGTGGCCATCCTCCATCTGTTTGATATCAAAGTCTTGGTTCACATTAGAGTGCCCTTTCAGGTGAGGTGGACTCCGCCTCTTCATAGCTATTGCTTGAATGTGGATGGAGCGTCTAAAGGTAATCCTGGAATTTGTGGTGGTGGGGGTTGTATTCGGGACGTGCATGGCAGCTTCATAGGTGGGTTTGCTATTTATTATGGTGTGGGTAGCAGCACTGTCGCTGAAGTCCGTGCTCTATATGATGGTCTTCGGCTGGCTTTGAGGAGGAGGATTCATATTTCTGTGCTATACTCGGATTCTCGTTCCACCATTCAGGCTATTTCTTCTGGTCGGTTCCCCCATTGGGCGGTCTTCCCATGGTGGCGTGGGCTCCTCCAAATGTTTAATCTTATGCAGCCACAGTTGAAGCATATCTTTCGGGAGGGAAATCAGCCGGCGGATTGTTTGGCTAATTACGCTTGTTCCACCTCTTCTAGCTCGGTTTTCAGTGATATGAGTTCTTTACCATTTTCTGTTCGCGGGGCTTTACTAGTTGGCAAGGCTGGCCTACCGAGTTTTAGGCGATAATGTTTGTCAGTTGAGTGGTTTTCTCCTTTATTTCTGGTGGGGTCTGGTCTTGGGTTTCATTCTCATTGTATGGGCTGTTTGGCAGGGATATGCCCCGCAGGTTTTGTATCAAATCTTCCATATTGAATAATATATTTATCACAGGGAATCGCACCGGGGGAGTGATTACATTATTCCCTGCTGGGGAGTAGTGCACTTAGCTGGTTGCAGTCCCTGTGATCTTTTAATAATAATAAAAAAATGACTGATTTTAGTAGGTGATTAGGTAGTAAAAACCACAATATATAGGTGGACTAATGGTTGGCACAATTGGACAGAATTTGTATCAAGAAATGGAGTAAAACAGATGCTGGAAACATGTATTGTTGTCACCTGTCGACAGGCACAAGATTGCTGTCGACAAGACTAGCTTTCCAGTGAACAAAACTTCCGATCTGTGTGCACTTGTCGACAGCAAGCAATGGGGCTGTCGACAGCCACACACAGGTGGTGATTTCAGGCTTCTGGATATGGGTTCCTGTCGACATCCACAAGTTCGTCTGTCGACAGGTCTTGTGCAAACTTTCAGAAATGGTTCTAAACCGACTATAAATGATACTAACAAACTCTTCTATCATTCCTAACATGATTAGGACTTAATCCAAACATAATCTTAGCCTCAAACATGAAGCTATCATGACAAGATAGTGAGCGAAAATCATGGGACATGATTCACATGGATGATCAATCAAGAAGACAAACTGAAAGGATAATTCAAGGAAAATGGATTGGAAAGTCTTTCTCTTAAACTCTCTTCTCTTTTTCACTAAACACTTGTCAGGTTCACACACTTAAGACCTCCATGACCTTTCAATAAATCAATTTCACAACAAGAAAGAACCATCATGGTTCTGTCTACATTACTCAAGAGTACTATAAAACTCCAGATTTTTGAATCAAGTTAAGAAAGGAAGGAACAATCTATGAACTCTCATGGATTAAACTAACTAAAACATGTTGGAGAATATAGTTCTACCATGAACATATTCTCAGAATTTATAGAGTAATAGACACAAAGTAGATTCATTTCAAACAATGAACCCAAAGGTGAAAGGTAAGAGAATTAAGAATTGAATCCTACACCTAAATAGCTAGGAATCCACTACAACGTGATACTCGAAGAAGATCCTTTCCAAACAGAGATCATATGAATCTCAAGGAGTAGCTTCTACAGCAATACAAGGTACACAAATAGTGATAGAGGTACTCATGACATTAGAACATAAACTTGAACATACAAACAGTAGGTTCTAAAGAATGTTCAAGAACATGAGTTAGAGAAGAAAGAAAGAGGATCGAATCCTACCTTACGAGACAGTGTAAGTTCCTTTAACTTGAAGATCCACAGAACAAGAGAAAGGACTGCAAACTTGCACGTAGGATAGCCTCAACAGATGCACTAATGCACTGGTGGAAATCCTTCACCAACCAGGTAGCAGCACCCCACAACAATAGTTCGATCCTTTCCAAGCCTCAATCAACAGTTCTTCCCAGTGCAAAGGAGACACCAAGAATCAGCTGTTGAAGCTTCTCCAAGTAGAGATGGCAGCTCAGCTCAATAGCACGGAAGTGAAGCGGTCTCAGTAGCAACACACCCACCTACAGGAGTGGGAAAGGTGGGTTCGAAGGCTGTGAAGTGGTTCTTATAGACCCAGCGAATTTCCCATGCCGGCACATCAGCCCCTTGAGGTGTCGTGGTGAAAACCCAATTGGTTTTACCACAACACATATCTCATGCAACACTCCACAGGTTTACACGTTAGTAACAAACGTGTTCACTGCACAAGTAATTGTGCTGGCCTCACTGGTGCCCCACACGTAAGCATAGTAAAATTCCCACAAAAATCCTTTACGTAAATCACCCATAAATCAGGTGACCAATTGCTCCTTAGATAAACCTATCCAAACAATACCTGATTGCATTGAAATTTTGACCATAGGTTAATATGATGATTTTACAAATTGTGGTGATTTTAGTTTAATTTTTGGAATTTATTTTATAGTAGGTGAAAAATCACCCGAAAAATAGTCGCGTCGACTTAATCTCAAAATCCGTACGTCGAAAAATTCGGATAATTAAATTTCTGATATCTCCACAATTTTATGAAAATTATGGTACTCTCAGATTTTTATTTCGTTGTTGTTTTCCAGTGTCGCCCTGTGGAAGCGCGCACCTCTGAGTACGACACTGAGGAAACGTTCATTAATGCTAAACATTCCGAGATATCAATTAATTCAATTTAAAAATAATTATTAAGTCTAATAACCTTATTTTTCAAGTTTTTCAACAAATAAAAATTTTTGGGGTGTTACATTCTCCCCACGAATTCTCCTCCTCCTTGGCCTCTCCTCTAGGTCCAGCAAGCCCCAGCAATGTGATAGGGCCGACCATGGAGAGATTGGAGAGTATTTATGCTTCCCATGTTTCTATTTCCTAATAGTACTCTAACTCCTATTAAATCCTGAATTTCCTATTTCTTAACCTCCCACCAAGCTTGCCATGTCCAATTTGGGTTAGGATGGGAGTTAAATTCGTGACCAAGCTATTAGGGTAAGTTTAGGAATCCAATTCAAACTCAAACTTCTTATTTTAGTGCTTTAATACCCTTTTTCTATTTAGGTATTATTTAAGTTACGAATTTATGGTATTTTCCTATTATTCTTCTTTTAAAAATCCCTATTTTGGCCCAATAAATCTTATATGGTCCATTTAACAAAACCCATTATTTATTGGAATTTATCTTATGGGATTACCCTTTTTAATTAGGATATAATAGAGTTACAAATTTTTATTATATTTTTCTTACTTGATTTTATTCATGGATTTGAGAGGTCCATTGGTCCAATTTTGATAATGGGTAATCATTTCATGATGTTGGAAGTCTCTCCGACATGTTCGTTTAATTTATGGGCGTGTTATTTTTCCGTGTTAACGGTTTTCCGACTTAATTTTTAAATTTAGATAATTAGTCATGTTGTGACGTACGCTAGGCCAATCAGATTTTTCGTTGCACGAATTTCTTCGTGGAACACTTAGGGATAATAATTGGGGTGATTTAAAATTTTTACGAAATTTTTAGATGTGTTCTTGCACATACGATAGTGGTACGTATGTTTCTATTATTTCGTTTTAAAGAAATTATTATTTCCAATTTTTAAGTATTAAATTTTCTGGGTTGCTACACCCTTTAGGGATCAATATGGTCCAAACAGCTATTAGAAGTTCGCTCTTATCTTGAATCACGCCGGACCTCTGGACCTGTGCATAACATGGCCAGTGGTAGGGTAGTGAATTCCACCTGACTGCCAACACCAAGTGCGCATGTTGTACAACTGTTACTATCACTTGTTTACTCGATGTGTTACGTGCAATGTCCCTTAGTTCTCATCTATACTCTTCTTACTCGTCTATTCATGTTCACTCTACTATCTCGTCTCTTCATCTAGTGCTCTCATCTATTTCTTGGTACTCTCTATTGGCCATTGACTGATTGTCTAAAGATAAACAATATAACCAATGCCAGGCAATATATAAAGTGCCCGATTTGGTCCTGGGATGTGCGCCCGAAAGTGCTAGTGCCCATGGGAGTTAAAAGTGCTATATTCTTTCATTGTCATTACACTCAGAGTGTTTGGCATTACACTCGAGTGCTATCTATCTCGACTATCTAAATGACAATCAAAAGTGCTTTATTCTTTCGTTTTCTATTGACGACACAGTGCTATACTATACACGTTGTGCTATTACTATACTTTGTGCTATTGTGCTATGGCCATCCTGCTATCTGTTCTATACTCGTCGTTTGTGCTATATTTGGAAACTTGTGCTATTTCAATTACATGCTATCATGCTATTGTGGACGTTTCGTTTCGCCTTCGTCTTCGATTGCCGACTATGTGGCCTTCTTCGACGGTGGTTCACGGACGTGCCGCTCCTTCGTTGGCGATGGAGAATGTGCCGGTTGATCCCGTTGACCCCGAGTTGACTGCGTTGACTGAGGAGAAAACAAAGGAAACCGGTGATACAAGGGAGATAGTTGCGATCGCCAGGGCCTTACCTGTGCCCAAGGGGTTGTTCTGATCACGTTGATGTAGCAGCCTCACGTCGCGGGTGATGGTAGAGATCCAACTTCTCCTCCTTCAGCCGGCCAAAGGAAGAGAGCTCCACGGTCTTCTTCGGATCGTTCCTACCACAGAACAAGACTCAATTAGACCCTAAATAGTGCAGCAAACGCTCAAAACGAAATGTGGAAGGCCCAAAAGGAGAGTCTCGTACCGGTTGCGGACTTGAGAAGAGGGGTGGCCAAGTGTTATGACCACCCTTCTTCCCTCCGTTTTTGGTTGGGAAACCCCTTTCTAGGTGTGTAGGAAGGTGCCCTACGTGCCTAGAGTGTGTGGGAAAGGGTGTGTGACATGCAAGTATCTAAGAGAGAAAAGGAAGAAGAGAGGAAGAGGGGGGAGGTGATCCTCGTTGTTGGTGATGCTAGCTCGTTGCAGAGGCTCCTTCAACTCCAGAGAAGCCTCCTTGGACGTCCCAAAGGTTGAGAGGAAGTAGAGGATGACTTGCTTGGGTGCAATTTTCTCTCTCCTCTTTCAAAGCTTGAGCATATGGACGTCCAGCCTCTCCCCCCTTGTTCAGAGGGACCAAGGGGGAGTTATATAGACAGTGAGCTCGGGGTTGAGAGCATTGGATGCTCAAGTGTGAAGAAACACACTTGTACATGTTGCAATCTATGTGTTTAAGCTCCAACCAATGGGTAGAGGCCATGTAGGATTTTTACTGGGTCAAGAGGGTGCCTAGGTGGCCCATATGCCCGTTGGGAACGGCTACATGCGTTGCATGGCCGAGATAATGGTGTAAGTGGGCTGGAATCTCGGGTTAGTTGGGCAGACCCGGTAAACCCGGTTGACGTCCAGGGATCAGGCCGCCAACCTCATGCAGACGTCCATCGCGGTGGACGCCAACTTGGGTCAACGTCCAGGAGGATTGCCGCCAACCTGTAGTAGGCGGCAGTCGATGCTGCCGTCTACATGGGATCCGAGGCTGGTCAACACATGGTCAAACGAGGCTTAATGGGCCAAATAGCCTTGCGGGAGATGGGCCAAATCTCGCGTCTACAAATGCCCCTCCGAGACGTCCGCCTTGCAAGGGAGCAGAGCGGACTGAAAGGTTGGTGTCTCGGTAAACGCAGGACGCAGAGGGCCATCTCCGAGGATAGGAATTCTAGCGAACCAACCGAAAGAGACAAGCTAGAAACAAATGACGAATCGTCTGAGAGACAAATAGGGGTAGGAAAAGGATGATCTACCCGTGTAACTACAACTGCGACCCAATGGCAGGGTCCCTGGCATGGCCGTGATGGACTTTGACTAGTTTCCGGCGTGTCTGAGTCAAAGGAGTTGTAATATGACGGTTGAATTAGGAGGGTCTCGTAACCGGAGCCGTGGGCTCGCTGGCCTAATCAGGACGTCGGTCCCGAATTTAGGAGGTCACGAAGACAAGGAGTTGGTTGATCTCTCAAAGGATTATCAAAAGATTCTAACTGGAATCACATGCCTGGAAAGCCTGAAATCCGGAATTAAGCTCGCGGCTGGCGAAGGCTCAAACGAACTCAATAAGGCTGGAATGATCATTTGTTGAAAGCACGGTGGGACAAGTAAAGAAGGGGGCAACAAAGACCCGATATCAACCTGGATAGTCATGAAGGACGAACCCAGTAGGCTACCTGAGCTGGGGAGCCATGGAGCAATCATATAATCGAGGAAAATCACCATTTTTTTTTTTTTGTTAGTAAGAGAATGTTAGCAGTGAAGATGCATGCTGGTGTGGGTTGCCTATCTAAAATGCAAGTTAGCACCAGAGGAAATTCTAAAGGCCATACGAATAACTGAGAGATCGCAAACCCATCATGGTTTTTGGTGAAGGGGAACTCAGGGTTCACGGTCGCCAAGTTATTCGCCTCTGGTGGGGTCCTATGTTAGACATACCTGTGACGCTCAAGGTTGCATGAGCGTTCCAAAATTGAAGCGCAGCTTGTGCTTAAGATATCTGCAAAACAGCTCGAAGCACAAGATAAAGGATAATGGCCATATAAAGATTAAGAATTTAAGCATTTCCGGTCAGTCAACGTCCACATCGATGGCCGCCAGTAATATTGTTAACGTCCACATATGTGGCCGCCAACCTGGAACTGACGTCCACCGATCTGGACGCCTACCTGACAGCGGATCAAACCGAAAAAATAGGTGATGAGAGTCCATAAGGACTCTTTTATCTCCTACCTCCGTCCCTCCCTGCTCCTGCTGCGAACCAGAGAGCAAAGAGACAGAGAAGAACAGCAAGATGGCCTCCTCATCAACCGGACGATCTACAGGTGCGAATCCCGGAGTTCTGAGTGAAATACCGGGACACCTGAGCGCACGTCTGGCCAATGGAGAGGTAAGTGATGATTGTTTCTGCTCTTTCCCGGGCTGAAAATGCCCCAAACAGCACTCTTACAGAACCCTGCCCTCATGTAGGAGATCCCGGCATTCCCAAGCCAAGGCCAGGTACGGGCCTTTTCCTGGCTCGTGAACCTGGTTAACGCGATAACACTGGACATGCGAGGCTTTATCGGAATGTGGCACTTGAACTTCATGGTAATCTTGGCCAAGAACATGAAAGAGATGTGGTGGGGATTCGACGCTCTGGGGGCGTTGGTGGAGAGATGGCACCCGCACACGCACACGTTCGTGTTCCAGGGATTCGAGACGAGCGTGTTGCTGGAGGAGGTGGAGCTGTTCTTGGGAAGGCAGCGGTGCCTGGAGTATGATGCAGCGACTCCTCTCCTCCCGTGGGAAGAGATTCTTGCTGACATCGTGCGGGACAAGAAATAGGTGCTGCGAATGACGAACAAGGATGGGATCTTCCTGGACCGGCTGGCTTGGTGGCTGATCCAGCATGCCCGGGAAATTGGCAGAGAGAGAGCGACGCGAGGACTGACTCTTTGCCTGGCCGGGGTGTTCCTGTTCCCCACGAGTGGCGACTTCATCCTGTACGAGCATGTTGGGATACTCACTCTGCTATGGCGCGGGCAGTCACTTGCCCCTGCAGTGCTGGCCCACCTGTACAGTTCGCTCACCACCATGAGCCTAGGAGGACGCACGTGCGGGAGTTTGTTTCTGCTCCAGGTATGGATGGAAGCTCATCTAAAGTTTGATTTTGCTGATGCACAACCTACCCCCTCCAGAGTCTTCCTTCGGAGTTCAGTGCACTGCAGCAGGGCATGGTACGAGCCAGAGGATGAGATCAAGTGTGTGACCGCGCACTTGAAGGGCCGAGATGCTTGGAGAGATCACTTAGCATATCTGGGCATGGATGAGTTCATTGTGAGGCCACTGTTCATGAGGACTATCGAGTTCAGAGCGCGGACCAGGGAAGACAAAGATTTATGGTTGATTGGAGCAGATCGGATGGTGGCGTATCAACCACATCGGTGCCACTGTCAGCTTGGGATTCCACGGGGAATTCCCATTTCATTCAACGGCATCGATATGATAGTCACTGGAAGAAATGAGAGGCTGATGAAGAAAGCGATGAAGGTTTGGACGAGACATACAGTGAGCAGGAAGGTGGGTTTGGCTGTTCAGGAGAAACGGGAAGAGATCTTGAAGTATGAGGAATACAATTATAGCATTCTTCCCGTTGCTTGTGGTTATTTCATGGCCCGCAGGGCAAAGTGATGTACTTTTCAGATTTGAATAAGTGTAACACAATTAGATGAATAAAGATTCTTTTGCATTTGTGTTCAATTGACTTGCATTGATTGATGTGTGGAATGGAATGTGGTGAAATGGGGATGAAATGACCTCAAGATATGTTCAAAAGACAGTGCTGTGAGGACTGAGTGCGGGGTGATTGGCGTCCACATCTACCACCGCCAAATAGTGGTAAACGTCCAGATACTGGTCGCCAACCACTGAGACTGAGTATAGACGTCCACCTCAGTAGCCGTCGACATTCAAAATCGACGGCCAGAGATGGCCGTCGACCAGACTTCGAGGCCTGATATTGAAGAGACATGGACGTCCACAACCTAGCCGTCAAGTGTACGTCCGCGGCCTTGAGTTGACGTCAGATAAAGTTAAACGGCCAAACCTGGACGTTAAACCAGAAAGATGCCTTTTTTTTAACCGACGCCTTCTCCCGGCGCCATTTCGTCTTCCCAAGCGCCGGGAGAAAGAAAACCTTACCTTGCTCAAGACTAAGATGAGGACGAGGGAGAAACGAACCAGCGTCCGGGGCCGTCGTCAACCGGAGGAGGAAGAGGACGAGGTGGAGATGGCTACGGCGGAGGAAGAAGAAGAAGTGGTGGTGGAGGATCTACCGGAGGGGGACGAGACCGAGGGAGGAGACGAGACGGAGGCGGAGGCACCTCGACGACCCCGGGTGAGTACCCTAAAACCTTTGTGAGTGTGATTTGATTTGGTGAAAAGAAGGGGAAGACAGGGAAAGCGCCGTCGGGTCAGACAGGAACTTGACGGCAACATCGGTTGCCGTCGAGTTCCTGCTGGCGTCCACCCCCTTGACGTCAAGATGATCTTGACGGCAATTGGTTGGACGTCGACACAGGAACTAAACGGTTACCCCTGGACGCCGACTATGAGTAAACGGCAGACCCTTGGACGCCGACTATGAGTAAACGGCCATCGATACTGACGTTAAGCTTTCTGCGTTTTTTGCAGGGCAAAGGCCGAATGAGGAGCAGGGTGACTTGGGACCTGTGCTGGGCATGGTACCACGCGCTTCCAGAGGCCCAGCAGGCTCAGATAGCGAGGATGGGGTTCGGACATCTACTGTCGGTACGCCCTTTCCACTTAGATGTGCCGTACCTGGAGGCATTGAGGGAGAGATGGGAGGAGGACTGCAAGGCATTCATCATGCCTTGGGGTCACATGATACCCACATTGGAGGATGTGGAGTATCTGACGGGACTGCCGGTTCAGGGAGAGCCGGTAGTCGGATTGGAGAGGAGGGACTACTATGACGACATAGTAGAGCTACTGGGGCCAGAGTTCGTGGCCGGGAGGAGGAGACCGATCCGGAGCATCCTGCTCGGATCGTTGTCGGAGGCAGTTGGATTGAGGGGGAGGAGGAGAGGACCCCTAGAGTCACTTGATGAGTTCTATGCTGGAGTGCGGGGGGCACTCGACCTAGGAGACCGGAGCGAGGAGCGCTCGGTACGGATTTTTGTCAGCTACCTCTTCGGACGCCTGTTGTTCGCGACGCAGTCATCTCAGATGAACTGCTAGTTCGTGCTGTTGCTGAGGGACTTGGCGCAGGCGGGGAGGTATGCTTGGGGTGCTGCGATGCTGGGACACCTTTTCTCTCTCCTCCCCAGCAGCTCGCAGCGCTCTCAGAGCACTGGGGGCTTCACCCCCTTCCTTCAGGTACGCAATTTTTTCCTTTAAAGCTCAACTTGAATTTCAATTGATTAAATTGCTCGACTGACTGACTTTCTCTTCTTGCAGATCTGGGGGTACACCCGCTTCCCCATGGGGCGCGGGACACTTGTAGAGGGGCGCCAGATGATGGTGCCTCTCATGACGAGGTGGGCGGTGGCCCCGGACCCCAGGGTCACCGACAGGAGGGCAAGGGATGTGCGGGTCGCACTTGACCACTACCCGCACGACCAGGTATGAAACCCTCAACTAGCTTTTGCATTCTTTCAATTACTGCTACATTTGACGTTACTGACCAGTGCCTTCTTGTTCTTCTCAGGTGGTGTGGACCCCCTATGTGGGGGAGGCGGACGCCTCGCACCCGGCGGTGGCGGCAGGTCGCCCCTTGTTCGACCGCCACCTCCTTTTACTGTGCCTCGGGACATGTGAGGTACTGTACTTGGAGTTGGTGGTACGGACCCTGGGCTGGCACCAGCCGCCATCGAGGTGCCCTCCCTCGGGAGAGAGGGACACTCACGCCGGCGGTTCTTTGCCGAGGACCGCGACTGGGGGGCAGACCACGGCAGCACCGTCGCATATTGGCGCGAGGGCGGCGAGCAGGTGGTACGAGTGACCGACCTCCAGGACAGCTCGGCTTATATGGAGGACTACCAGGCACGATACGCCGGGCGACTCCGGCTTGACCGACGAGTGGTGAGTGAAACTCCTAACTCTAAGCCTTGGTCGAATCTGAATTTGAATTGATTCTAACCTTGAAGCATTTGGCAGATGCCGGAGTCACAGGCCATCCGCCTCTTGGAGGGGCGACTGGCCGAGCAGGAGGTGGAGCTGACGAGGCTCCGGGCTGAGGTCAGGACATTGGTAAGTAACATTAACCATTGATCTTGAAATTGACATTGATTTGATTTGATTTCTGACCAAGATTTTGTGCATGCAGAGAGGAGAGCTATTGAGAGCACAGGCGAGCCGGGATGCGGGGGCGAGCTCGTCCGCCCAGCCGGCCGGAGGGGACCTGGCGGTCCGCTTGCAGAGGGCCCTGGACCGAGCGGAGGCGAGAGTCCGGGAGCTTGAGGAGCAGGCTCGAGAGATTGGGGCTCAGGTAAGACACCAAACTAGCACTTTCTTTCAAAGTCTACTGAATGTTCTAACATGCTTGCCCCTTGACATGCAGCGGCAGGGAGGAGATGTGGCTACTTCCAGGCACAGATGGAGAGTTTGCGTCTGGAGCTAGAGGCGCGGATTTCCGGTCTGGAGGCCGAGGTAAGACACTTTCTTCTTTCCTCTTTTTCCTGCACATGTTCAGGACTGATCCTCTTTTGCTTTTGATGCGCAGCGGCGGACCATGGTGACAATCATGGAGGAGTTGAGGGACGACCGGGCCACCATGAGGGGTCGCCTGCTCGAGGCCCGAGAGAGTCAGAGGGAGGCCGAGACAGCTCGGACACGGATTGCCGCGGATTATGAGATCCTCAAGGACCGGGTGCTGAAGAAGCGCCGGGAGCAGCAGCGGCAGGCTCAGCAGAGGACGCCCGCGAGGACTGTTTCGGCGTTCGCGTCCCTTGACGACATCGTGTCGCTGGGGGATCCGTCCGTGGTTCGGGGAGGAGGACTGCCGTGACCGGAGGCTTCCACGGTTTCGAGACCTCCTCTCCCAGACCGGCGTCGGGAGAGGGAGGAGGAGGAGGTTAGTAGCTCGCGTAGGCCGAGGCCTAGCGAGGGTGAGAGGAGAGAGGAGTGACACTTTTGTACCACCAGGGGTATACCCCTGTCATGATATGTACACAGACTTGATTATCATAGTGGAATTTGTGGATTTTTGTGAGCTTTTGTGCACTTGAGCGCTTTGCTTCCGTTCTTTGATTCTTGCATTCCACAACAGATTAGTGTAGATCTGTTTTTAGCCCCTTGCCTACGATATACCTTTCTTGAGATCTGGTCAAGGGGCTAATTTCTAATCAAAGATAGGAACATAAAATAACCGAAAGGGAAATATGCACATGCATTTTTTGTGTTTTGTTGTTTTCTTGATTTTTGTTGTTTTTGTTTTTGATAAGAAAATAAGGAGAATGTTAGCATATATACATGGTACCACTAATTTTTTTGGATTTTTTTTATTTTTCTATTTTTTTTTTTTTTTGAAAATAAGGGAGAAATCTTGGGAGAAAAAATATGTACAGCGTGAAAATATGTACAGTGTGAAAATATGTACACTAAAAGACTCTCTTTTGTTGTTTTTTTTTTGTTTGCATTTTTTTTGTATTTTTTTGGATTTTTGGATTCTAAAACACATATTCATTACATGTTGCAGTGTAGGGTTTACACGATCTACTTAACCACAGAGGCCAAAAGTAAGGACGGACGTGCATGAAATTTTTGATGTTGGAAATTTCCCCTAGCCTTCTTGATATTTTCCACTATGGAGGACCTTATTCAATCAAATTGCCCCTAGAGGGGGAGATGGGAAGAAATGTATAGGAAGTCATGTAGGGTTTTGGTTCAAACTACTTTTTGTTTCCAAACCGACATCTCATATCAAGCAGACTTGGTCAACCATTGTTTTCAGGGGGGGTTTTTCATTTTATTTCTGTTTTTTTTGTGGAGGCACGTACTTTTTGCTACCTCCTTGAGTTGGTCAGCCTTTTTCCGGGTACGTACTTTTTGCTACCCTTTTTGACCTTTTGGCTTTTCTTTTCCCCTTTGAGGCTTGATTTGTCATTTTGCCCCTTGCTTTTATTAGTTGCCCCTGTTTTATGGTGACCTTGTCCTTTTAAAAGAGAGTGGGTGGTCCCTTACTCGTAGTTTGTTCCGTTTCCGGACACGACCGAGTGGGAAAAGAATTAGGGGAACTTATTGACTGAATTAGACCACCCGAGTGTACTAGTGATTTTCTAGCCAAAGGGCAATATCTCAACATCATGTGGTGTGTGGTGAGTCCAACCTCATTAATGACCTAGTGGAGGAGTAGGGTGCTCAACCCGCAACGTTGACATGTGATGAACGACCGACCTGACTGACTGGCTAGGAATAGAACTTCTTGAGATAGACTGCATTCCATGGATGGGTTAACTCAACTCCCTCGGCATCCACTAATCTATAAGCATTCCCTGAGTATGCTTCCTTAATAACGAACGGACCCTCCCAATTTTCTTGCAATTTGCTCCTGGGACCTGGTGCCTTTATGATTTTCCGCTTCAGAACCAATTCACCCACTTCGAATTTTCTTTCTAAGACTCTCTTGGCATAAAAACGTGCAATTCTCTGGCAGTATACCTGAGCGTGGTCAGCTGCTATCATTCGCCTTTCATCCAATAGTTCAAGTTGTGCTAATAAAGCTTCCCGACGTTGACCGGGGTCAAGTTCGGAATCCAATTGAACTCTCAGTGAAGGGAGGAAGATCTCATATGGAAGTATCGCATCCGATCCGTATGTCAAAGCGTAGGGGTTTGCCCCGTGGGAGTACGAACTGAGGTGCGATAAGCCCAGAGAGCTTCAACTAGGCGTTCTGGCCAGTCAGTGTTGTTGTGAGATTTGCACGTTTTCTTGATTATTTTGATAAGAGTTTTATTAGTAGCTTCCGCTTGTCCATTACCTTGTGGATAATATGGTGATGAATGATGCAAGTTAATGCCATATTTACCACACATGTCGCGGAGCTCCTGCGAGGTGAACTGTGGTCCATTGTCGGTGACGATGTCCCGAGGCACGCCGAACCTTGCAAGGATGTTGCGCTTGATGAACTTGACAACCGTTGATGCTTTGACTTCTATGAACGCTTCTGCTTCAGCCCACTTTGTGAAGTACTCTGTGGCGGTCAGAATGAAGGATTTCTTCCGGATTTCTCCAGTTCTATCCGCAAGGGGACCTACCACATCGAATGCCCACATGGCGAAGGGCCATGGAGCAATAAGGGGATGAAGAGAGGAAGAAGGAGCATGAATTTTATCACCGTGTAATTGGCATTTAGCACAGTGACGGACGAAATGGGTGCAATCTTCTTCCATGGTAGGCCAGTAATAGTGTCGTAGCAACTTCTGGGCAATTGCTCTACCATTGACATGGCCACCACATTCACTAGAGTGAGCAGCTTCAACAATGCTTTCAGATTCGATTTCATCAAGGCAACGGAGATAGACCCCATTGAGGGATTTCTTGTAGAGAACGCCACCTATGATCTTGTACCGTTCGGAGACACGGCGAATAGCCCATCTATCGGCAGAAGTGGCGTAATCCGGGAAGGATCCATCTTTGAGGTAGTTCTCGATGTCAAAATACCAAGGATGGCCATCATCGAGGTTGATTTCAGGTTCCTTTGAGAGTGCATTGATTTGATGGGAGGGAGATTGAAGTTGAACAAACCATGGATCAGCATGAGAAGGGAATCTTAACCTTTGAACAGAGATGGTTTCGGAGGACCTTTTTAAAGGGATGGGAATGGAAGAGGCCAGAGAGGCGAGGGAATCTGCTAGGATGTTTTGGGCCCTAGGAGTGTGGACAAGGGTGAGCTTCCTAAACTGCCGGATTACCTTTGCTACCAACTCTTGATATGGTTTCAACTTGGGGTCCCGGGTTTGGTACTTGCTGAGAGATTGCCGGAGTATCAACTGCGAATCTCCAATAATCCTTAATTCCTTGACTCCGAGCAACAACGCCATCTTCAACCCAACTAGGAGAGCCTCATACTCGGCCACATTGTTCGTGGCACGGAAGGTTAATTGGTAGGCGTGCGGGATGACTACCCCTTCCGGTGAGAGGAGGACTGCCCCTATTCCACTCCCTTTGGAATTTAAAGCCCCGTCGAAGTAAAGCACCCATGAAGGCTCACCATCGATGATGGCTCCTAACTCTTCATCGGGAAAGGTTTCGTCGACAGGAGAATACGAAGGTAAGGGGTGATGGGCTAGGTGTTCGGCTATGGCATGCCCCTTGATTGACTTCTGGTTGACGTAGGTGATGTCAAATTGATTGAGAAAACTTTGCCACCGCATCAACCGCTCAGTTAGGACGGGCTTCTCTAGCAAGAACCGAATTGGATCCATTCGTGCCAGAAGTTTCACTTCATGTGCCAGGAAATAGTGCTTCAACTTCTGGACCACCCAGACGACGGCTGCACATGTTCTTTCCATGGCGGTGTACCTCTTTTCAGCTTCATTGAACAATTTGGATAAGTAGTACACCGCTCTCTCCTTCTTCTCGTCGTCGTATTGGGCCAAAACTGCTCCAGTTGAATCTTCAGTAGTTGATACATAGAGCAATAAAGGCCGACCCGGGACCGGAGGAGCGAGAACAGGGGGATTGAATAGGTAACTCTTCAACTCATCAAAGGCCTTTTGACATTTATCGTTCCAATCAAATTTTGCCTCTCCTTTTAGCATCTCGTAGAAGGGCTTACAACGGATTGAATGCTGGGAAATGAATCTCCTAATGAATTGAAGTCTGCCAATCAGCCCTCTAACTTCTCTGATGTTCCTAGGAGGAGGCATTTCGATTATTGCTTTGGCCTTGTTGGGATCAATCTCAATCCCCCTTTTGCTAACTATGAACCCAAGCAATTTCCCCGAAGAGACTCCAAAGACACACTTCTTGGGGTTCATTTTAAGCTTATGCTCTCTAGACCGTTGGAGAACCGCCCGGAGGACGTCAGCATGGCCATGTCGAGTCTTCGATTTCACCAAGACATCGTCCACATAGACCTCCATGTGCACATGCATCATGTCATGAAAAATTGCCATCATTGCCCTTTGATATGTTGCTCCTGCGTTCTTCAATCCGAAGGGCATGACGACGTAACAATAGGTCCCCCAGGGTGTTGTGAAAGAAGTTTTCTCCTGGTCTTCCTCCGCCAGACGGATCTGGTTGTACCCCGAGAAACCATCCATGAAAGATAACATTTCAAACCCGGCAGTGTTGTCCACTAGGACATCTATGTGTGGGAGAGGGAAATCGTCCTTTGGGCAAGCACGATTAAGGTCTCGGAAATCTATACAGATCCTAACCTTACCGTCCTTCTTCATTACGGGGACGATATTAGCTACCCAATGTGGATATAGCACAACCCTGATGAATTTGGCTTTATGCAATTTGTCAATCTCCTCTTTGATCTTGAGTGCTAGCTTGGGATGTAGCCTCCTTAGCTTTTGTTTGACGGCGGTTGCATCGGCTTTTAGGACTAACCGGTGTTCGACCAAAGAGGTGTCGAGTCCCGGCATGTCCTCGTAGGACCAAGCAAAACCGTCGGAGAATTCTTTAAGGATAGCTACCAACGCATGCTCTTCTTCTTCACTCAAGTTGGCACTGACTAACACTGTCTTCGGGGATTCTTTGGTGCCAAGATTGACTTCTTTAGTAGGTTCGTCTGCAGCCGTGGTGGGCTCGTCGAACCTCTTCGTGCCATCCACATAGGAGCTCACTGGGTCTTCCTCTTCTTCTGACCCAGATCTCCTAACCCATCTTTCTCACTGAAATCTAGCAGATAGACTCCTAGACCGTCATCTACAGAATCACCTTCTTCAAAGTCTGTCTCCACGAGGGCAGGTTCCTCAAGAAATTCCGGGACTTGACTCAATTTGGCACACCTCTCGGCCAAGGCCATGACATATCGGGCAGGAACTTGCCTACCTTTTCTCTTTGCGAATGCATGGTTGAGAGGGACCAGACTCTCCTAATCCTGACTCTAGACTGGACCCTAAACCTGACTCTAAACCCAAATCTAAACTAGGATCTAGACTGCTATGTACAGGACAACTATGTACATGGGAAGTGCTCCCAGAGGGGTGAAAATCTAACGGGGAGAGCGTCGGCCCTTGGCCGAGCGGAAGAGATTCCAAAGAGGAAGGGTGCTCAATGGAGATCTCGCATTTCCAACTTTGATAATTGGCGTTTTTTTTGGGAATCAAGGCCCAAAACCATGAGTTGCTGACTCAAGGTGGCCTCGACTGGATGGGTGAGAGATAGAGATGGTGATGGGAGTGGAGTAGATGCGGATGGAAGATTAGAAGCAGAAGGAGATGAGGGTAGAGATGGTGAAGAGGGGGATTCGGACCCAAAGAGTGAGAGGAGGCCGAAGTCATCACAGACTTCCTCTATTTCTGCCATTTCCTCTGCTTCTTCTTCTTTCCTCACTCTCAGAGCAAGGCAGTTCCTCTATCAATGGCTCTCGGGTTCCCATTTGGGTGGGTCCTCGGACGAAGTGCTTCTTCAAGGTCCAGGTAAGAGGTTGATAAGGTATGAACGGGTCGGGATGGACCGGGTCTGGGTGAAAACCTAGACCGGCCTTAGGTAACATCCTCCTAATTGCCTGGACACTCTGGGTCTCCCCCTTTTCATTCGTACCCAACCCGCGGCCATGAACATAGCCGATGTTCGCCATCACTTCCCAACCTTTTCCAGGGAGACATGGGACATGAGGTTCTACAGCGGGCTTGGGAGGTTGGCTAAGCTCAGAGAGTGTGGGGAAGTCAAAGAGAGACATGACCGGCTTCTTCCCCTTATCTGGAACGAAAAGGTGTGGCATCTGCTCTGAGGTGATAGCATTAAGAGTCTCCAAAGTGGGAATGCTCTTAATCTTGATAATCCGCCCATTGTAAGGAAATTTGAAACATTGATGGGCGGTGGAAGGGACTCCTAGAGTCTGTTCTAGCCAGGGACGACCGAGGATGGCTTTGTAAGCCGGATCGACATCAAGAACTAGAAACTCAGTGGACATGGTGACTGGTCCGATTTCCAGTTTAAGAGCAATTTTGCCTTTAGCAACCCTCTTGGAGTTGTCATAGGCAGCAATGGTAGAGCAACTCTTCTCCAGATTATTTTCCCCTAACCCAGCTGTTTGAGGGTCTTCATCGGACAGACATTGATAGAGGCCCCGGTGTCGATAAGAGTAGAGTCCACCGAAACCCCATTGAGGTTGATGGTGAGACAAAGAGGGAGAGAACGACACTCGGGGGTGGCGAGATCCTTGTCCGAAAAAGAGATTGAGGGTCCTTGGGTGAGGGAGAGAATGGCGCCGGTGACCCCGCTAGGAGGGAGGTCATCATTAACCATGATTTTCTGGAGGAACTGGAGGAGAGTGGATTGGTGTGATGGCGACCTCCGAATCAATTCTAAAATAGACACCCTCGCGGGCGTCTTATCAAGGTGTTGGAGAATATCATATTCGGTGCCAGCCGGGGGCGAAGGCCCATTATCCTCCTCATCTTGAGTCGGCCGCAAAGGTGGAGGAACAATCCGATTCCTAAGCGTGACATGAACATCCTCTTGGGGTCTTGGAAGAATGAACTGGAGAGGCCTGGTGGATGACTCACTGGCAGGGGAAGTGAGGACAGTGGGGTAGGTGTCTTGAGGAGGTCGGATAAGCATTAAGGGTCTTTCCTCGATAATGGCATCCACCGAGGTGGAAGGTTCCTGGGACTCTACAGTGGGACATGGATACCACTCATCAAAGCCCTCTACCCCCCATTGTTGTTCTCTCCTCACGACCTGGGGTTCCGAACAAGTCATGGTGTGGACATTTTCCTGGGTCTTGGAGGAGGAGGGGTTGTTGTTTCGATGATTGGGGAGAGGGTTCTGGAAGATGCCTAATTCCTTCTTAGTGTACCTAGACTTGGCTATGGCTACACTGACATCCTCCCAGTTGATTCTCCCTTGATCATTCACATCATACACCCAGTCACGGAATGTGAAACAGTTGTTGATATCGTGACCATGGGTGCGGTGGTAAGGACAGTACTTGGAAGTATCCAGCCTTGGATTTGGATTTTCCCTTTGTGGGGGGAGCCGGATAGCTTCGCAAGACATGAGTGCGAAGAATATGTCCTCAAGGGTCTCGGGGAGAGGAGGGTAGTGAGACCTCTTAGGACCAGGCCGAGTGTAGCCAGAAGAGGGAGGAGGAACAGCAGAGTATAGCTTAGAAGGATGTGTGGGAATTGGTGAGGATTAGAGGGAGGATTGGACGGAGGGATAGAGGATTTGTTGGGAGGCCTCAAAGGCTGGCTGCAAGCACTTACAGACTCATTGACGGTCACCCCCTCGGTGGTGGGTGCCGCGGGAGCCTTGCGTGCCTTTGGCTTTCCTTCAAAGAAGTGTGGGAGAGAGGAGTCCTTGATTGGTTTTCAACCACCCTGGCTCTGTTATAAAGATGTGAGAAGGAGTGGAACTCACTTACATTAAGACAAACGGAGCACAGGGGTAGTGTTGGTAACCAAGAGAGTTATGGCTTGAGACTCCGGGATGGGAATGTCGGCTCTTGAAGCCATGGACCTCCATCGGTTGGCATAAGTAACAAAGTCTTCATTCGACTTCATCTTTTCTGCCATCAAGTCGGAAAGTGTGGGGACTTGAGTGGCCATGTATGAAAAGTGCGAGATGAATCGCTCGGAGACTATGTCAAAATTAACAAGGTCAGATGCGGGTAGAGAGGTAAACCACCTCAAAGCTTCCCCTTCCAATGACTGTTGGAAAAGGTGAACTAAGAGGACCCGATCATATAACCACCGATGGGAATCCATGGTGAAGCCGGCGAGATGAAATTGGGGGTCGGAGGTCCCATCATACTTGCGGTACTTTGGGGCCTTGAAGTCGGGGGGAAAGTAAGCGTTGGGGAGCTTGCAGTAGTTTAGTAGCGAATGAGGTTTAGAGTGGGATAAGGAATCCGCTACAAGCTTCCTAACGAGACCTTCAACCTCCGAAAGGGGAACAGATTTAGATTGAACGGGGGGTGCGATTTGGGTAGGTGGCGAATAGGCGGAAGGAGGAGTGAGAATTGGAGTAGGCAAAGGGGCGGGAGTGACAGGAGGAATGAAGGCGGAGACGGGAACTCGGGATGGGGTGACTGGTTTAGGAGTGGGCCTAGATGTGGAGGCATTGAATGGGGATAAAGATGGAGTGGAAGGGGAGGTAGCTGCCCGGACAGTATGCTTTGAAAGCATATAAATGATATCGTCAGGCGAGTACCGGGACATGAGTTTAGAAAACTCGGGGTCTTCTTGACTGTTTTGGTCATGAGTGGGATTGACCCTCAAACTCACTTCTTCATTATCAGCCTGAGAGGATGATTGGACTGACTCCTCAGGCTGGACATTGGTGTTAATCATACCGACCATTTCATTGATATTATCATCATATTCAAAAGCCGGTTTATTAGCCATGTCAACAGGGTCCAACCAAGTGTCCATTAGCACACAACCTATAGATTTTAAAGTGGTCAAAGTTGATTAACTTTACTGTTTAGACAGAAATGTGGGTTTCTACCAAACAATGTTAGCGATCAACGTCCCCAAAATTTTAAAAATTACCAAAGTTGTGTGTTGAGTTAAGTTGATTGGTAAGACCGTTCTCTCAAAGCTCACTCGAATCCCGGTAAGTAGGTGACTAGACAAGGTGGGTAAAGGTCCTCCTGCCCCGTACCGTGAGGGAATCCACGGAATTTAGGGACTTATAGAGTTTTCTCGGAGCCAACCCGATTTACCCGAGCGGGAATCCCCGAGTAAAAGGTTGTGAACCGAAGAAGGGTGATCCTAGAAATGTGAGGGGAGGCTAGAAAAGAGGAGAAGAAGACCCCCTGGAGACTGAGAACTGTTAGTGACAAACAGTAAGCAAACAAAAAGTAAAAAAGAAGCAAAACAAACAGAAAACAGAGGAAAAACAGGTTTCTGTGAAACTCAACGGCAAACTAGTTGACGCCAAGTTTATCAAAATAAGTAGACGGCAATATCGACTGACGCTAACAGACAGTAAACGGCACCCTAGATGGACGCTAAGAATGGTTCAACGGCAGGAAGACTGGACGTTTACCTGGGTAGGCGGCAAGATCGCTTGCCGTCTATCTGGATGCACTCAGACCGCAGTAGCACTGTTTCCCATCGCGATCGCCAGAAAAGAGCTGTGGACGTTTCGTTTCGCCTCCGTCTTCGATTGCCAACTATGTGGCCTTCTTCGACGGTGGTTCACGGACGTGCCGCTCCTTCGTTGGCGATGGAGAATGTGCCGGTTGACCCCATTGACCCCGAGTTGACTGCGTTGACTGAGGAGAAAACAAAGGAAACCGGTGATACAAGGGAGATAGTTGCGATCGCCAGGGCCTTACCTGTGCCCAAGGGGTTGTTCTGATCACGTTGATGTAGCAGCCTCGCGTTGCGGGTGATGGTAGAGATCCAACTTCTCCTCCTTCAGCCGGCCAAAGGAAGAGAGCTCCACGGTCTTCTTCGGATCGTTCCTGCCACAGAACAAGACTCAATTAGACCCTAAATAGTGCAGCAAACGCTCAAAACGAAATGTGGAAGGCCCAAAAGGAGAGTCCCGTACCGGTTGCGGACTTGAGAAGAGGGGTGGCCAAGTGTTATGACCACCCTTCTTCCCTCCGTTTTTGGTTGGGAAACCCCTTTCTAGGTGTGTAGGAAGGTGCCCTACGTGCCTAAAGTGTGTGGGAAAGGGTGTGTGACATGCAAGTATCTAAGAGAGAAAAGGAAGAAGAGAGGAAGAGGGGGGAGGTGATCCTCGTTGTTGGTGATGCTAGCTCGTTGCAGAGGCTCCTTCAACTCCAGAGAAGCCTCCTTGGACGTCCCAAAGGTTGAGAGGAAGTAGAGGATGACTTGGTGAAGCTTGGGTGCAATTTTCTCTCTCCTCTCTCAAAGCTTGAGCATATGGACGTCCAGCCTCTCCCCCCTTGTTCAGAGGGACCAAGGGGGAGTTATATAGACAGTGAGCTCGGGGTTGAGAGCATTGGATGCTCAAGTGTGAAGAAACACACTTGTACATGTGGCAATCTATGTGTTTAAGCTCCAACCAATGGGTAGGGGCCATGTAGGATTTTTACTGGGTCAAGAGGGTGCCTAGGTGGCCCATATGCCCGTTGGGAACGGCTACATGCGTTGCATGGCCGAGATAATGGTGTAAGTGGGCTGGAATCTCGGGTTAGTTGGGCAGACCCGGTAAACCCGGTTGACATCCAGGGATCAGGCCGCCAACCTCATGCAGACGTCCATCGCGGTGGACGCCAACTTGGGTCAACGTCTAGGAGGATTGCCGCCAACCTGTAGTAGGCGGCAGTCGATGCTGCCGTCTACATGGGATCCGAGGCTGGTCAACACATGGTCAAACGAGGCTTAATGGGCCAAATAGCCTTGCGGGAGATGGGCCAAATCTCGCGTCTACAGCTATCTTTCACATTACTTGTCTATCTCGCTCTATCATTAGTTACTCTACCTTTTAATACATTAATCATTTAAAGCCTGCTTGACTATTGAGATTTAAGTCCTACTGGGCATTATCATTCACCCTGCGTTGTTTGTCGCTGTGTCCTCAGGTGAGACCGATGATGAACCTCACACCTAAGAGGATGGGAACGACCAAGAGTGAAGTCAAGCGTACCCTAGCATCTTAGTAGTTGTTAGAGTTTGAGTTTAGTTTTTTTTTGCTTTAGATTGGCTCTGATATTAGTGGTTGTAACTAGACATTTGGAAAGTTATTAATGAGAAGAATTTACTTTATTATTTAATCTTGTTCAATGGTTTGATGTCTAGTACTTGCTCTGTACCCATTTACTTGCAACTGCCTCACGTTCCGATATTCTGCATCGGGGCGTGACAGTTTTGTGGTATCAGAGCCTAGGTTGTTCTTAAGTATAGGATGATCTAGGTTGACTAACCTCAACTAGAGTCAATTATCCTACCTATGTGAGATGTGGTTAGAACCATGTGTAACTAGCTAAAATGAACTCACACACGCACGAATTAAATTCCACATCAATATCATGACAATAAGTTATTTTTTTAGGAACTAAGCAATCAAGATGACTGCTGAACGTGCTCAAATAAGGGGCATGCAACAGACCATTCAAGAACTAACACATGCAATTGTGCAAGCTACCCAAGGAGGTGGAAACCGCGGCGGTGCAGGCGAGCTGCATCGTAACTTTAGGAGCCTGAACCCACCTAGGTTCAGTGGATCCACGGATCCTGATGAGGCCGAAACACTAGCTAAAGGATACGGAAAGAATTTTTCATGTTATGCAATGTGCAGTGGGGGACAAGCTGCTACTGGCTACATTTCAACTTGGAAAGGACGCCCGCGCTTGGTGGGAGTTTGTGGAAGCGACCCGAGCGAATGGTCAGTTCACTTAGGCCGAATTCAAAGAAGCCTTCAATTCCAAATACTTCTCCGAGCGTGTACAAGAAAGGAAGGATGCGAAGTTCGCTGCTCTTAAACAGAGGAGCCTGACAGTGGCCAAATATGAAGCCCAGTTCTCTAAACTGGCAAGGTATGCTGAAAAACTGGTGAATACGGAGATAATGAAGGCTAAGCGTTTTCTCAACGGCCTTAAGCCTCAATACATTACCCAACTGGCACCTCTCGACATTGAAACTTACACCGAGATGGTGAAGAAAGCTCAGCTATTAGAAGATGCTACGGACTTCACCGATCGTATCAAAGGGAAGTCCGTGAAGAAGGAACTAACACGGGGCATGACATATGCTAAGCCAACTAATGGCAAGAAGCGTCCTTTCAACATCTCGGAAGGACCCAGCCAAGAAAGGAAACCCAAGATCCCAGTCCCCAACACTTCAGTGAAAAGCAACAACAAGCATTGTGACAAGCCAGGTCACACGGCTGACGAGTGCTGGAGGAAAGTCAGCGCATGTCTGCATTGTGGTAGCCGCGAGCATCGCATCCCCGAGTGCCCGCTGCTGAAAGAAAATGAAAGGCGCCCTAATGTGCCTAAGAAACAGGGCAGACTGCAAGCTCTGCATGACGAAGAGCCCACTGAGGAAGGTGGTATGGTAGAAGGTACCCTACAAGTTTTCTCCTTATCAGCATTTATTTTATTTGATACTAGAGCAACTCATTCATTTATATCTCAAAACTTTGTTGATACCCTGAATGCTAAACCTATATCCATGGGTTGTGAATTTTCTGTCACAACACCACTGGGAGAGAAGGAGAAATTGAACAAATACTTCCCATCGGCCGATGTAATGATTGGAGACCATAACCTAAAAGCCGACCTAGTGTGTATGCCTTTAGAAGGCTATGATGTAATCTTGGGAGCCGATTTGTTGTCCACATATGGGCAAGTGTCGACTGTAAGAAAGGGAAAGTTACCTTTAGTGATTTTCCTAAGTTGTCCTTCACTGGGATTAGACATAAGAGATGGATGTCTCTAGTCTCTACCATAAAAGCCCACAATATGATAAGGAAAGGTCGCATTGCTTTCCTAGCAGCTGTAGTTGTTGAAAAGAAGGGTTCTAAGATAGAAGACATCCACATAGTCCAGGATTTCCGAGATGTGTTTCCTGAAGATCTGCCAGGGATTCCCCCGGAACGAGATGTCAACTTCGCCATTGAGTTGATCCCTGGAGCTGCCCCGATTTCGCGTCAACGGTATTGGATGTCACCTAGTTAGTTGAAAGAATTAAAGCCGCAACTGATGGAACTATTAGAGAAGGGGTTCATCAGACCAAGTACTTCCCCATGAGGAGCACCTATGCTATTCGTCGAGAAGAAAGATGGGTCGATGAGGCTATGCATCGATAATCGTCAACTCAATCAGCTCACCATCAAGAACAAGTACCCATTGCCTAGGGGCGATGAACTTTTCGACCAGATATCTAGAGCCCAATATTTCTCCAAGATCGATCTTCGATCTGGCTATCACCAAATGGGGATCAAGGATGACGATATCTTCAAAACGGCTTTCAGGAGCAGGTATGGACACTATGAATTCGTCGTTATGCCTTTTGGTATAACCAATGCTCCTGCAGCCTTTATGCAACTCATGAACAGCATATATCAGCCATACCTTGACAAGTTCGTGGTCGTCTTCATCGATGATATCCTTATATATTCAAAGACCAAGGAGGAACATGAAGAACATCTGAAGATAGCACTGCAAGTCTTACAAGACAACAAACTATATGCAAAACTAAGCAAGTTTGAATTTTGGCTCGTAGAAGTGTCTTTCTTGGGCCATGTCATCTCAAAGGACGGCATCTCTATTGATCCCTCCAAAGTCAAAGCTGTACTCAATTGGGAGAGACCAACCAGCGTCACCGAGATCAAAAGCTTCTTAGGACGGGTTGGCTACTACAGGCGGTTCATAAAGGACTTCTCAAAGATCACCGTTCCTCTCACGCATCTAACATGAAAGGAGAATCCCTACTCCTGGAGTAATGAGTGTGAGAAAAGTTTCCAAACTGTCAAAGATTATCTTACCTCAGCACATGTTCTCACTCTGCCAATAGAGGGAGAAGGTTTCTCTATCTACACCGATGCCTCAGGAATTGGGCTAGGGTGTGTATTGATGCAAAAAGAGAAAGTCATCGCCTACTCTTCCCGAAAACTGAAGACTCATGAAGTCAACTACCCTGTGCATGATCTAGAGTTGGCTGTCGTGGTCTTCGCCTTAAAAATCTTGAGACATTACTTGTATGGAGAACAATTCACTGTCTATTCATACCACAAAAGCTTAATGTACTTATTCTCCCAAAAGGAACTCAACATGAGACAGAGAAGATGGCTAGAATACCTGAAGGATTTCGACTTCAACATCCAATACCATCCAGGCAAGGGTAATGCCGTGGCTGATGCTCTTAGTAGAAAGCCAATGACATCTGTTTCGAGTCTAGTCCTTGGCGGGATGCAACTACTAGAACAGTTCGCAAGGTTAGACTTGAATATTGAACATAGAGATGATCGAGTCTTGATTGCCAATATCAAGATTCAATCTGATATGCTGGAAGAAATCAAAAATCAACAAGATAGCGACCCATTCTTGGTCCGTATCAAGGAGACTCTAGCTGAGAAGCCAGACCTTTCTATGACCGAGGATGGAAGATTGGTATTTCAAGGGAGGACATGCGTTCCTGACAATGAAGGACTGAAGAGAAAGCTAATGGATGAAGCTCACAAAATAAAGTACACTATTCATTCTGGGGGTACCAAAATGTACCAAGACATGAAAAGGTTGTTTTGGTGGCCGAACATAAAGAGAGAGGTAGCCGAGCATGCTGCTCACTGCCTTACTTGCCAACAGGTAAAGGCGGAACACATGCGCCCCGCTGGCATACTAAGACCACTAGACATCCCAGAATGGAAGTGGGAATGCATTGGCATGGACTTCATCATGAGTTTACCCAAGACTCATGGTGGACTCGACGCCATATGGGTCATTGTCGACCGACTAACCAAATCTGCCCACTTTCTAGCTATAAAGAGCAAGTGGTCGGTAGAAGTACTAGCTGCCTTATATGTCAAAGAGATTGTAAGACTTCATGGAGTTACATCATCCATAGTCTCGGATCGAGATCCGAGATTCACATCTCATTTTTGGAAAGGACTGCAAGGTGCACTGGGTACTAAACTCTACTTTAGTACTGCATTCCACCCACAAACTGATGGACAAACTGAAAGAACCAACCAAATAGTGGAAGACATGTTGAGAGCTTGCACTATAGACTTCTAAGAATATTGGAACGAGTACCTATCCCTTATTGAGTTCGCCTATAACAACAGTTATCAAGCGAGTATTAAGATGGCACCGTTTAAAGTACTCTATAGAAGGAATTGTAGATCTTCTGCATGTTGGAATGAGATGGGAGAACAACAATGGCTAGGCTCGGATATGGTACAAGGAACAACAAAGGACATTCAGGTGATTAGAGACTAGCTCAAGATTGCTTAGTCCAGACAAAAGAGCTATGCCGACAGCAGAAGGCGAGATTTAGAATTTCAAGTCAGTGATCATGTACTTTTAAAGGTGTCACCTACTCGTGGCATCCAAAGATTTGGTGTAAAAGGAAAGCTCAGTCCTAGATTCATCAGTGCTTTTGAAGTGCTCGAAAGGATTGGTGAGGTCGCATACCGACTGGCATTGCCGCCAGACCTGGCATGTGTACATAATGTGTTCCATGTTTCCATGCTTAGGAAATATGTCTATGATCCTACGCATATCATTCGCCACGAGAAGTTGGTGTTAAACAAGGGCATGACCTACGAAGAGAAGCTAGTCAAGATACTGGAACAGAAGGTGCAACAGCTCAGGAACCGTCCCATTCATGTGGTTAAAGTCTTATGGAATAATCGCGGAGTGGAAGAAGCTACATGGGAACCGGAAGGAACCATCAGACAGAACTACCCCGATCTTTTCGGTAAGACATTCTCTCTGTTATGATCATATGAATTTGGAGACCAAATTCTTTTAAGAGGGGGAGGATGTAGCAACCTAGATTCTTTCGAAAAAAAATTTTTTTTATAATAATAAAAAAATTAGAAAATCAAATTAAAGAGAATTAAATAAAATCTATTAAATGAAAAGGAGTAATGGGCTTTGTTAAATGGACCCATTAGAAATCTGTGGGCCAAAATAGGGATCTTTAAAAGGGAAATAATAGGAAAATACCCTAAATTCGTAACTTACATATTGCTTAAATAGAAAAGAGGTATTTAAGTATTAAAATAGCTAATCTAAGATGGAATTGGATTCCTAAACCTACCCTAATAGGTTGGCCATGAATTTGGATCCCAACCTAACCCAAATTGGACATGGCAAGCTTGGAAGGTAGAATTAAATAGGAAATCTCGGAATTAAATAGGAGTTAGAGTCCAATTAGGAAATAGAAATATAGGAAGCATAAATACTCTCCTAAATCCCCCATGGCCGGCCCTAGCTCATTGCTAAGGGTTGCTGGACTAGGAGGAGAGGCCAAGGAGGAGGAGATCTCGTGGGGAGAAGACTCTCTCTAGCTCTCTCTCTCGTTCTTCAAGTTCTAGCCCTAGAAGAGTAAAATGACTAAAAGTAGGAATTCTCCCAAGCATAAATCATGAAATTTTGTTTGTAGGTTGTTCCAACATCAGGGACAAAAGTCCTCTGGTTTCATAATTTTCCATCGAGCATGTCTTTTGTTCTTGATTTTTGAAAGTCTGCACTCATCATGACCCCGACCCTTCATCTTAAATCTTGTTCTCCATGTATACTCAACCCCATGCCATGAAATTTTTATTGAAGATACTGATGCATGTTAGGCATCTTTTGCCCTAAAATCCCTAATTTTCATCCACCCTATCCTACGAATTAATTCTTGCATCTCAACTGTTCAAAGTCTTCTATTCTCCATGTTTGACTTGATTAAAGCCTATCGAAACCATGTTTGTTTTTAAATTCCTAATTACTGGAAGTGTTCTTGCATGTCTAGAGTCGTTTAAAATTGGTTTCATGAATTTTCGTCACTTGTACAATTAGTTATGGATTTTTTAATCACCCTGTGTCAAAATAAGATAGTTCTAGACCGCAATCCAACTACATGTCCGTTCCCTGTCGGACTCAGGCGCAGAACCTGAGAACGCGATAGCCCGATAGGCCGCATTCTCATGGCTGCACGACATAGGACCTGTTACAATCTGATCATGACAGGGTACACCATCGCGTTCTGGCTGCCTGACCAGACCGACCAGTCGTGATGCTCAAACCACCCTGTCGCGTTCTGTCTGTACCCCGTCGCGACCCTTACAGGGATACGTCGCGATCTCAGTATTTTGCATGAAACCCCTATCTCTGCAAGTCTTGACTTTCTGCAGTAACCATTTACCCTGTTAACTATCTTAAGCTCAGTAAATGAAATTGTTAATCATGGACATGTAATTAGTTAATTAAAAAGTCTTTCACTTGATTATTTCATCTCCATGATTCTCTTAACACATGCACACACTTGAACCCTCCAATATGGCTTAATTTGGCATGAAATTATTTCATAATGTATCCGGTAATTTGTTTTAATAATGTATATTAATTGCCCTATTTTAAATGAACTTGTCTATGATTTTCACGATGTTTTGGGAATACTGTTATCGACGCTCCACTATTCTAGAATTCCTCTAGAACGTCGGACACTTATTTCTATATACACACTCTCGCTTGACTTGGACGAACTCTCCGTCAGATACTCCTTCTGTCGGGTTAGTGAATCCTTGTTCAAGGCCTCCGTAAGTCTCTTCTGTCCATGGATTCCCACATGGCCGACGAGCTGGTTGTACCCTAACACCTATGACACCCTTTAGGGATCAATATGGTCCAAACGGCTATTAGAAGTTCGCTCTTATCTTGAATCACGACGGACCTCTGGACCTGTGCATAACATAGCCAGTGGTAGGGTAGTGAGTTCCACCTGACTGCCAACACCAAGTACGCGTGTTGTGAAACTGTTACTATCGCTTGTTTACTCGACGTGTTACTTGTAATGTCCCTTAGTTCTCATCTATACTCTACTTACTCGTCTATTCACGTTCACTCAACTATCTCATCTCTTCATCTAGTGCTCTCATCTATTTCTTGGTACTCTTTATTGGCCATTGACTGATTGTCTAAAGATAAACAATATAACCAATGCTTCGCAATATATAAAGGGCTTGATCTGGTCCTGGGATGTGCGCCCGAAAGTGCTAGAGCCCATGGGAGTTAAATGATCAGAGTGTTTGGCATTACACTCGAGTGCTATCTATCTCGACTATCTAAATGATAATTAAAAGTGCTATATTCTTTCGTTGTCTATTGACGACACAGTGCTATACTATACACGTTGTGCTATTACTATACTTTATGCTATTGTGCTATGGCCATCCTGCTATCTGTGCTATACTCGTCGCTTGTGCTATATTTGGAAACTTGTGCTATTTCAATCACGTACTATCATGCTATCTTTCACGTTACTTGTCTATCTCGCTCTATCATTAGTTACTCTGCCTTTTAATATACTAATCATTTAAAGCCTACTTGACTATTGAGATTTAAGTCCTATTGGGCATTATCGCTCACCCTGCGTTGTCACTGTGTCCTCAGGTGAGACCGAGGATGAACCTTACACTCAAGAGGATGGGAAGAACCAAGAGTGAAGTCAAGCGTACCCTAGCGTCTTAGTAGTTATTAGAGTTTGAGTTTAGTTTTTTTTACTTTATTTCGATGTAATTGGGCCCTATAGATTGGCTCTGATATTAGTGGTTGTAACTAGACATTTGGAAAGCTATTAATGAGAAGAATTTGCTTTAGTATTTAATCTTGTTCAATGGTTTGATGTCTAGTACTTGATTTGTACCCGTTTACTTGCAACTGCCTCACATTCCAATATTCCGCATAGGGGCATGACATCATCCAACTTGTTACTAAACACCCATTTGGTGCCAATCACAGGATGATCTGATGGCCTAGGAACAAGGGACTAGACTTGGTTTCTTTTGAACTAATTTAGTTCATCTTGCATAGCTAGAATCCAAGATTCATCAGTCAGTACTTCATTGACTGTCTTAGGCTCTATTTGAGAAACAAAAGCTAAATAATCACAAGGAATAATGTTACCTCTGGTTCTTACCCCAACATTTGGATCTCCAATTATGTTTTCTACTCAATGGTTCTTTTTGTATCTCCATTCCCTAGGAAGATCTTCATGAATTAGATCTTTCTGTCGTAGTTTTTCCCAGGGTAGATCTTCATTGTCCTTGATGGATACTTCCTTCATTTTCTCTAATAGGTTCTCTGTGCCTTCATCATCACTAGCAATTTCCTTTCTCATGGAAGGATTAGATTCATCAAAAATAACATGTACAATTTGTTCAATTAATAGACTTCTTTTATTGAAAACTCTATATCCTTTGGGTTTTGAAGTGTAACCCATAAAATTAACTTCATCAGATTTAGGATTCAACTTGCCAATATTTGACTTACCATTGTTGTGAATGAAGCAAGGGCATCCAAATGTTCTAAGATGGCTGATCTTGGGTTTTTTCTGCTTGTACAGTTCATATGTTGTCTTCTTCAATATAGGCCTAATCATAGCTCTATTGATTATGTACCAAGCTGTATTAATTGCTTCTGCCCAAAATTATCTTGGGAGGTTGTATTCATATAACATGGTTCTTGTCATATCTAATAAAGTTTTATTTTTCCTTTCAGCTACTCCATTCTATTATGGTGTTCTTGGTGCTGAGAAATTATGTTCGATCCCTAGATCATCACAAAATGTTACAAACCTATCATTCTGAAATTCTCCTTCATGATCTGATCTAAGACTTACAATACTGAACTTCTTATCTTTCTGAACTAGCTTGCTGAACTTGACAAATGCTTCAAATGTGTCATCTTTGTGTTCAAGAAAAGCAACACATGTGTATCTTGAGAAGTCATCAATAATAACGAATCCAAAATTCTTTCCACCTAGACTTGTAGTCCTTATAGGTCCAAATAAATTCATGTGTAGTAGTTCTAAAGCCTTGGAGGTGGTGACAATTGTCTTGGATTTGAAAGAAGATTTGACATGTTTTCCCTTAGCGCATGGTTCACAGATCTTATCCAGTCTTGAATTTATATTAGGTAAGCCTTCCACTAGGTCATGCTTGATAAGTTTTCTAATTCCATCCAAGCTGGCATGTCCTAGTCTTCTATGCCATAGTTCTGCATTTTGCTCTTTTCTTGTAGCCAAGCATATATCTTTACCTTTCAGATCTTCCAATCATAATACATAGAGATTTCTTTCCCTATATGCTTAAAAAATGATTGTCCCTTCCTTGATGATTAAACATTTGGATTCTTGGAATTTTACTTGATGACCTTTGTCGCATAACTGACTTATGCTGATCAGATTGTGTTTGAGACCTTCAATGCAGAGAACTTCTTCTATCAGTGTCTTGTCTTTGCTTCCAACTGATTCACAGCCGATAACAATACCTTTACCATTGTCTCCATATATGACTGTTCCTTCTTCAGTTTTGATGAATGAAAATAAGTTTTTATTTCCTGTCATATGCCTTGAGCACCCACTGTCCAAGTACCACTTTGATGCTCTAAGGCTTTCCTGCAATAAATCAATGAGATTTAGGTACCCAAGTTCTTTGGGTCCTGATTGGTTATCTTCTACATAATCTCTTTTTGGAACCCACTTGAGGTGTTTAGTTGTACAAGTATTTTTTGTATGACCCAGTTTATTAAAATGAGTGCAACAGAAAATATTGTTTGTTGTTTTACTTGTTTTAATGTGTTTATTCATCTTTGTTTTATAATCAGGTTCCTGTTCAGCTACAAATTTTGGCAACGGATAAATTTTAGGATATACAATTGTTTCTTCATTTTTTGGTAGAGTATAACCAATTCCATATTTCTTCCTACCTGATATTCTTGCTCCTTTTAATATTAATGAAGATCTTCCATTGGTTGATTTCTCGATTGTGGTTGTTAAGTACTTGTTGTCTTTTGTTAATGCTTCTATTTCCTTTATAGATTTACTTATAGTTTCCTGGCTTTCTAGACTTAATATCTTTTCACTTTTATTTTTTACATCTTCACACAACAACTTATTTCTCATTTTTAGATCTGGAATTTGCTTTTCTAGTTGTTCTATTTCTGATTTTAAATTTTAGTTAGTTATTTCAAGACATGCAAAATTTTTCTTGATTAATTATAATTATTTACATACATCTTTATATTTACCATATAATTCGTTGAATGCTTCTTCTAGATTAGCAGAGTGAGAATCAGAATCATTACATGAAGTAAAAGAAGAGTTTGAGGTTACCTTATCGTCACTGTTTGCCATAAAGGCTAGGTTGGCCTTTTCTTCTTCTTCTTCACTGGAGCTTGACTCACTGCTTGAGTCACCTTTATTGTTATATGCAGCAGCCATTGCTGCCATCTTGTATTTCTTGAATTTCTTGGTATTATCCTTCTTTTTATATTTTGCCTTCTTAAGCTTTGGACAATCAGCCTTAAGATGTCCAGGATTCTGGCATTCATAGCAGATGGGCTCAGGTCTTTTGAATTCTTTGCCTTTCTTGAAGTTTCTCCTTCCTGACTGATACTTCTTTTTGGCCAAAATTCTTTGTAATCGTCTGGAGAGGAAAGCTTCTTCTTCTTCACTATTTTCTTTACTTTTCTCATCTTCTGATTCGCTTTTAGACGTGTTTTCTTCTGGTTTGAGGGCATTGTTATACTTTTTCTTATTGGAGGATTTTCTCAGTCTTTCCATATTTATCTGGTAAGCCATTAGAGACCCAATGAGTTTTTCGAGAGACATTGCCATGAGATCATTGGCTTCTTCTATGGCTGTAACCTTGGAAGTCCATGTAGTTGGCAAGGATCTCAGTATTTTCCTCACCGTATCTCCTATCTCATATCTTTTGCCTACCCTATCCAGGCCATTTGTGATATCTGTAAACCGACTGTACATCTGGGAGATAGATTCTCCTGAAAGCATTAGGAACCTTTCATCTTATGCTACCAATATATCAATTCTGGTTTCTTTTACCTTATCTATTCCTACATGGGTGAGTTTAAGCATATCCCACATTTCTTTAGCCGACTTGCATGCAGATATTCTGTTCAATTCCTTCTTGCTTAGTGAACAAAACAATATGCTTTTGGCCTTGTTGTTCTGAGATAATTTTTTCTTGTCGTCATCTGTCCACTTTTCTTTGGTGTTGGTGATTGCCAGATCTCCATCTTCTATTATCGTTCATAGTTGAAAATCAAGACCTTGAAGAAAGAACTCCATTATTGTCTTCCAGTAGTTGTAATCTTCTCCATCGAACAATGGAGGCCTGTTGACATATTGTCCCTCTGCATAACCTTAGGCTACCATTAATCTTTGCTCTTCAGATCGTGAGATCTACTTACTTGAAGAGACTTGGCTCTAATACCACTTGTTGATCAGGTTGCAAGCCCAGAGGGGGGTGAATGGATTGCTAAAAAATTCATCTTAGAAATATTCTGTGACAAAATAACTTTAGAAACACTAAACGAAATAGTTAGAGTTAATGAGCAGCGGATAAGGAGATAAAAGCAATCACATGAACAACAAACTTTTTATCCTGGTTCAGATCTTCTATCACAAGGAGTCCTACATCCAGTCCACAAGTAACAACTTGGGATTCCACTAACTAAGGGTACAGTCCCCCCTCAAGGACACTTACGCATCTAGCACTGGCTGGCCTTCTCTTCAATCCACGAAGAGGCAATACACCACCTGTTACAACAGGTCTTCCTTTCTACAAAAGAGTACCACCCACCTACTACACAGCAAATCTTCTCTTCACTTATGAAGAGCAGCACTCAAAGAAGAGCAAAGAGGTGATGGCCCCTAGACCAAGCTAATAGCAATAATACATTGCTTAATCTGGGGTAGAATCTGAGAGACAAGAAGAATTACACCAAGAAGAAGTTCTCTCAAATCTAAAATAAGCTCTCACACTCTAGAAGGAATGGAAGAACAGTGCTTTGTGGAGAGCTAAGGGCAAGAGGCTTGATCTGAATGAAGTCGCGAGCTCTTGTGTTTTTCAATCTTCAAAGAATGTTGCTTTATTGCGTCAACACACTTCTATTTATCTTCTCTTGAAGAAGTATCCATTGAAGTGTCTGTTGTCTCTCATCTTGAAACGTGTCTCTTGACAGTTGTAGCAGGTCCAATGTAAGAAACCCGAAAATCCTGTAGATAATAAATGCTTGGATAGAGACATAGTGAGAGGGAGATCATATGGATATCTTCTTTACTCTGGTCAACATCATATGTCTAACATTGTAAACGTGTGTGACTATCGAAAACCTGCAGACAATAAATGTTGGAAGATAGACAACTCAAATGTATCTAAACTGTCAGTCAATGTCACTGGCCATACTGCTGGAGGATATACTAAAGAGGAAATACCATCTGTCATCATTTAAAGTTCTAACTGATATGTCATGAAAGTGGTAACTTTGCGAGAAAGTTTGAAGCGCACAACATTTCAAATTATATTTGAAAGGAACTGCGAGGCAAAATATGATTAAGACTAATTTATCATGGTTAGTAAAACTTTAATTATAGCCATAATCAAATGATCATTGAAAAGGTCATTATCAAGGTAATACATTCGATGTTCAAAGAATAGTCGATGTTCAAACATAATCGATGTTGAAAGAGAGTCAATGTCCAAACATAATCGATGTTTAAAGAGAGTCGATGTTTTAGAGACAATCGATGTCCAAAGAATAATCGTTGTGAACATAATCGATGATTAAGCATAATCGATGTTGAATCGTAATCGATGTGAGCGTAATTGTCATTGAACTGTAATCGATGTGAGCGTAATTGATGTTGATACATAATCGATGTTTAAGTGAAATCGATGTGACCATAATCGTTGTTGAACCTTAGTCGATGTTTAAGTGAAATCGATGTGAACATAATCGTTATTGAACCATAGTCGATGTTTAAGTGAAATCGATGTGAACATAATCGATGTTGAAACATAATCGATGTTTGAGGGAAAAAGATGTGACCATAATCGATGTTGAACCGTAGTCGATGTTTAAGTGAAATGTAATCGATGTGATATTAAGGCAATAGTCGATGTGAACTTACAATAATAATCGATGTAGACTTAGATAAATCATATGCAATAGACTTCTAATTTAAATGAGTGTATCCAATTATACAGAATTTATTTCATTTGATACCTGTTGACAAACTTCAAGCAAATATGTTTGTCAAGTATTTTCCATGGTTTTGATTATCACCAAAATATATAAGTGGGGATAAATTGTTCATCATAAGGATCATCCTCCTATTATAAACTTCTTCTTCCTACGCCTTCTGCTACTTCCCCCTCTTCTTGATTGCTTCTTCTTCTTCTTCCACTTCTTCTTCCTTCCTCCACAGAACACCACCACTTTTTCTTCACTACTTCTTCTTCAAACCACCATCTCCATCGCTATTTTGCTGTCCCAGAAAGAAGAGAGAGAAGGGGTGAAGGAAGAAAGAGAGAAAGTAGGTGCAAAGGCAAAGAAGAGAGGGAAAGAAGTTGTAGAACAATTGAGGAGAGAGAAAGAAGAGAGATGAGGTGCTAAGGGATTTCATCTCCACCCGACGATCATGCCCAATTGATAAGTAGGTTCCTCTCTTCCTTATTGATTGATTAGTGTATTTGGACCGTGTGATTCAAGCTTGGATGATTCTTTTTTTTACCAGAATCGGGTGACCGATTTGGACATGTCGGTCGACCGATTCTCTCTCCTATTTGACTATTAAAAGAGAAAAGAATTTGAAACAAAGGTGTAATGAGTTTCATTAAATCTGGAAAATATGTATAGTTGAAGTATAAGTATTTCCCTATAATCCTGAGTGTTTATTTCCATTCCCAAGCCTATTTAGACTGTGTGATTTGTGACCGTACGATTCTGGTCTTTACCAGAATCGGTCGACCGATTTCTAGATTTCGGTCACCCGATTTCTCTCTGAATCCACAACCAAGCTATTGGCTAGGTCGGTCAACTGATTTCGGGATTTTGGTCGACCGATTCTTCATCACATCTGGGACCAAGCTACTGGCTAGGTCGGTCGACCGATCTCTCCTATCCGATCGACCGATTTGGTTATTTCGAACTGATGATCAGTTCATCCCCATATAATTTCACGAATTATATATCTATTTTGGTGATTAACAAAACTCAAATAAAGCATGATCTAACAAGTTTTTATGAAGGTTAGGCACAGGAAATAAATCAGGTAAAATCAAGCAAAACTTGTAAGTATTCCTACCCTGTAGTATTTGAAGTACAGAGCATGTAATTTTTCTAAGTACACATCGACTTCCTATATGTTATAAAGATTTCATTAGAATCATAACGATTTCCACACTTCTATCGATTTCATTTTCACAAGGATTTAATAAGTATCATTCCGATTTTGGTTTTATAACGATTTCGATCTCACAACGACTCGCTAAGTGAGTAGAACGATTTGATCGCTGCATCGATTTGATAAGTGAGAACAACGATTTGCTCTCACAACGATTTATTAAGTGAGAACAACGATTTGCTCTCACAACGATTTGCTAAGTGAGAACAATGATTTGCTCTCACAACGATTTGTTAAGTGAGAACAACGATTTGGTCTCATAATGATTTGCTTTCATATCGATTTGACAAGAGAACAACGATTTCTATTTCACATCGATTTGGTCTTCACAACGATTCGATAAGTTACATCACGACTTGGTCGCCGTAACGATTCGATAAGTTACATAACGACTTGGTCGCCGTAACGATTCGACATAGAAAACAACGATTTGGTCACTACATCGACTTGATAAGTGAAACAATGATTTGCTCACAAAGATTTGGTGTCACGCCCTGACGCGGAATATCAGAACGCGAGGCAGTTGCAAGTAAATGGGTACAGAGCAAGTACTAGACATCGAACCATTGCACAACGAATAATACTAAAGAAAATTCTTCTCATTAATAACTTTCCAATGTCTAGTTACAACCACTAATATCAGAGCCGTTCTATAGGGCCCAATTACATTGAAATAAAAGTAAAAGACTAAACTAAGACTCAATCATAATGCTAAGACACTAGGGTGCTCATAACATCACTCCTGGTTGTTCCCGTCCTCTTGAGTGTATAGTTGATCCTCAATCTCACCTGAGAACACAATGACAAATAACGCAGGGTGAGCGACAACGCCTAGTAGGACTTAAATCTCAATAGTCAAGCAGGCTTTAAATGATTAATGCATTAAAAAGGTAGAGTAACTAATGATAGAGCGAGAAAGTCAAGTAAAAGATAGCAGGATAGCACGAGAACGAAATAGCACAACTTTCCAAATATAGCACAAGTGTCGAGTATAGCACAAATAGCAAGATGGCCATAGCACAAATAGCACAAAGTATAGCAATAGCACAATGGGTATAGTATAGCACTTTTGTCAATAGACAACGAGAGAACATAGCACTTTTGATTGTCATTTAGATAGTCGAGATAGATAGCACTCGAGTGTAATACCAAACACTCTGATCATTTAACTCCCATGGGCACTAGCACTTTCGGGCGCACATCCCAGGACCTGATCGAGCCCTTTATATATTGCCAGGCATTGGTTATTTGTTTATCTTTAGACAGTCAGTCAATGGCCAATATAGAGTTCTAAGAAATAGATGAGAGCACTAGATGAATAGACGAGATAGTATAGTGAACGTGAATAGACGAGCGAGTAGAGTATAGATGAGAGCTAGTGGACATTGCACTTAACACGTCGAGTAAATAGGCGATAGTAACAGTTGCACAACACGCACACTTGGTGTTGGAAGTCAGGTGGAACTCACAACTCTACCACTGGCCATGTTAAGCACAGGTCCAGAGGTTCGGCATGACTCAGGATAAGAGCAAACTTCTAATAGCAGTTTGGATCATGTTGATCCTAAAGGGTATCATAGGTGTTAGAGTACAATCGGCTCATCGACCATGTGGGAATCCATGGACAGAGGAGACTTACGGAGGCCTTGAACAAGGATTTACTAGTCCGGCAGAAGGAGTATCCGACGGAGAGTTCGTCCAAGTCAAGAGAAAGTGTGTATATAGAAACAAGTGCTCAACATTCTAGAGGAATTCTAGAACAGTGGAGTGTCGATAACGGTATTTCCCAAAACAACGCGAGAAACGATAGACAAGTATATTTAAAATATGGAAATTTAATTACATAAATTACCAGATGTATTATGAGTTAATTACATGCCAAGTTAAGCCATAATTGGATGGTTCAAGTGTGTGCATGTGTCATGAAATCATAAATAGAAATAAGTCATGTGTATGTCTTTTAAAGTCACACAAAAATGTTCAGTTTATAACATGTATTTTTACTGTGTTTATGACTGTTAAGAAAGGGTACAAACACTGTAGATAGTCATGACTTGCTGAGACAGGGGGTTTCATGCAAAAAGCCCAGATCGCGATGTACCCTAATGAGGGTCGCGACGGGGTCATGTGAGAATGCGACAGGCTCTTGTACAGGTCGCAACGGACTCATCGATTCAGGCAAATAGATCGCGACAGGTCGTTTGAAGGTCGCGACGGGCTCGTCAGATCGGGTGGCAGATTGCGACGATAGGCCCTGTCGCGATCAGATCACGACAGAAGGCTCTATCGTGACTGCCCTGTGAACGTGGCCTATAGGGCCGTCGCGTTCACAGGGTCTGCGCCCGAGTCCGACAAGGACAAGAACAATATATTAGATTGCGGGCCAGACTTACCCTATTTGACACAGGGTGATTCAGAAAATCATAACTATCTTACAAGCGATGAAAAATCATGAAACTAGTTGCAAATTGATCTAGACATACATGGGTACTTACAATAAATAGGAATTTGAAAATAAATAGGGTTTAGACATGTTTTAAACATATGCATACATGAAGAACATGGAACAACACACAGATGAGATCAACGAATTAATTCACAAGATAGGATGAATGAAAATCAGGGCTTTTAGGGGGCAATAGATGCCTAACATGCATCAATTCCTACAGTAAAAATCTTATGGCATGGGGTTGAGTATACAAGGAGAACAAGAATTAAGATGAATGGTCGGGCTCATGCTAATTACAGAACATGATAAATCAAGAAGAAAATATTGACTTGATGAAAAATTATGCAACCAAAGGGCTTTTGTTCCTGCGGTTTAGATCAACCAACAGACGAAATTGATTTAGTTTTTCTCTTGAGAATGCCTACCTTTGGACGATTTCCTCTTCTAGGGCTAGAACTTGAAGAACGAGAGAGAGAGCTTGAGAGAGACTTTTTCCCACTAAATTCCCTCCTCCTTGGCCTCTTCTCCTGGTCCAACAAGTCTTGGGTACGAGCTAGGGCCAGACATGGGGGTTTAAAGAGAGTATTTATGCCTCTTGTGTTTCTATTTCCTAATAGGACTCTAATTCCTATTTAATTTTGGGATTTCCTATTTCTCTCATCTTTCTAAGCATACTAATCCCAATTTGGGTTAGGTTGGGACCCAAATTCGTGGCCAACCTATTAGGGTAGGTTTAGGAATCCAAATCTAACTCAAATTAGCTTTTTAATGCAATAAATACCCCTTTTCTATTTAAGTAATAATTTAGTTACGAATTTAGGGTATTTTCCTATTATTCCCCTTTTAAAAATCACTATTTTGGCCCACTAATTTCTATTGGGTCTATTTAACAAAGCCCATTACTTCTTTTCATTTAATGGTTTTTTTTTAATTCTCTTTTATTTTAATTTTCTAATTACTTTTATTTTTATTATTATTAAATTTTATTTTTCGAAAAATCCAAGTTGCTACATCCTCCCCCTCTTAAAAAGAATTTGGTCCCCAAATTCATATGATCATCCAGGAGAGAATGTCTTACCGAAAAGATCGGGGTAGTTCCGTCTGATGGTTCCTTCCAGTTCCCATGTGGCTTCTTCCACTCCGCGGTTATTCCATAAGACTTTAACCACGTGGATGGGATGGTTCCTGAGCTGTTGTACCTTCCATTCTAGTATCTTGACTGGCTTCTCCTCATATGTCACATCTTTGTTCAATACCAGCTTCTCGTGGCGAATGATGTGTGTAGGATCATATACATATTTCGTGAGCATGGAGACATGGAACACATTGTGTACACATGCCAGATCCGGTGGCAATGCCAGTCGATATGCAACCTCACCAATCCTTTCGAGTACTTCAAAAGGACCGATGAATCTAGGACTAAGCTTTCCTTTCAGACCAAATCTTTGGATGCCACAAGTAGGTGACACCTTTAAGAATACATGATCACCTATTTGGAATTCTAAGTCTCGCCTTCTTTTGTCGGCATAGCTCTTTTGTCTAGACTGAGCAGTCTTAAGCCGATCTCTAATCACCTGAATGTCCTTTGTTGTTCGTTGTACCATATCTGAGCCTAGCCATTGCTGTTCTCCCACCTCATTCCAGCATGCAGGAGATCTACAATTTCTTTCGTAGAGTGCTTCAAACGGTGCCATCTTAATACTCGTCTGGTAACTGTTGTTATAGGTGAACTCAATGAGGGATATGTGCTCGTTCCAATATCCTTGGAAGTCTATAGTGCAAGCTCTTAACATGTCTTCCACTATTTGGTTGGTCCTTTCAGTTTGTGAATGGAATGCGGTACTAAAGTTGAGTTTAGTACCCACTGCACCTTGCAGTCCTTTCCAAAAATGAGATGTAAATCTCGGATCTCGATCCGAGACTATGGATGATGGAACTCCATGTAGTCTTACAATCTCCTTGACATATAGGGCAGCTAGTACTTCTACCGACCACTTACTTTTGTTAAACAGAAAGTGGGCAGATTTGGTTAGTCGGTCGACAATGACCCATATGGCATCGAGTCTACCA
The DNA here is from genome assembly GCA_014218235.1 of Colocasia esculenta. Classification (NCBI taxonomy): domain Eukaryota; kingdom Viridiplantae; phylum Streptophyta; class Magnoliopsida; order Alismatales; family Araceae; genus Colocasia; species Colocasia esculenta. The sequence continues at coordinate 79,877,122 of CM024757.1, forward strand.
CGAGTCTTGGGTAAACCCATGATGAAGTCCATGCCAATGCTTTCCCATTTCCATTCCGGAATATCTAGCGGTCTGAGTACACCCGCAGGGCACATGTGTTCTGCTTTTACTTGTTGGCAAGTAAGGCAGTGTGCGACATGTTCAGCTACCTCTCTCTTCATGTTCGGCCACCAAAACGTTCTTTTTATGTCTTGATATATTTTGGTACCTCCAGTGTGGATAGTGTACTTTGTCTTGTGAGCTTCATCCATTAATCTTATCTTCAGTTCTTCATTATCTGGCACACATGTCCTTCCTTAAAGAATAAGCCTTCCATCTTCGGTCATTGCAATGTCTGGTCTTTCAGCTAAAGTTTCCTTGACGCAAACTAAGAATGGGTCATCATCTTTTTTAGCCATGATCTCCTCTAGCAGATCAGATTGAATCTTGATATTGGCAACCAAGACTCGATCATCCCTATGTTCAATATTTAAGTCTAACCTTGCGAATTGTCTAGTAGTTGCATCTCGCCAAGGACTAGACTTGAAATAGATGCCATCGGCTTTCTACTAAGAGCATCAGCCACGACATTACCCTTGCCTGGATGGTATTGGATGTTGAAGTCGAAATCTTTTAGGTATTCTAGCCATCTTCTCTGCCTCATGTTGAGTTCCTTCTGGGAGAATAAATACTTCAGGCTTTTATTGTCTGAGTAGATAGTTAACTTCTCCCCATAGAGGTAATGTCTCCAGATTTTCAAGGCGAAGACCACGGCAGCCAACTCCAGATCATGCATGAGATAGTTGACTTCATGAGTCTTCAGTTGTCAAGAAGAGTAGGCGATGACTTTCTCCTTTTGCATCAGTACACACTCTAGCCCAATTTCTGAGGCATCGGTGTCGACAGAGAAACCTTCTCCCTCTATTGGCAGAGCGAGAACATGTGCTGAGGTAAGGCAATCTTTAAGAGTTTGGAAACTTTTCTCGCACTCTTTACTCCAGGAGTATGGATTCTCCTTTCGTGTCAGACGCGTGAGAGGAAAGGCAATCTTGGAGAAGTCCTTGATGAATCGCCTGTAGTAGCCAGCCATTCCTAAGAAGCTTCTGATCTCAGTGACGTTGGTTGGTCTCTCCCAATCGAGTACAACTTCGACCTTGGAGGGATCAACTGAGATGCCGTCCTTTGAGATGACATGGCCCAAGAAGGACACTTCTTTGAGCCAGAACTCGCACTTTCTAAGCTTTGCGTACAGTTTATTGTCTTGCAAGACTTGCAATGCAATCTTCAGGTGTTCTTCGTGCTCTTCCTTTGTCTTTGAATATATGAGGATATCGTCAATGAAGATGACCACGAACTTGTCAAGGTATTGCCGATATATGCTATTCATGAGTTGCATAAAGGCTGCAGGAGTATTGGTTAGAGTACCAATAAATAGATGAGAGCACTAGATGAATAGATGAGATAGTCGAGTGAACGTGAATAGACGAGCGAGTAGAGTATAGATCAGAGCTAGTGGACATTGCACTTAATACGTCGTGTAAACAGGCGATAGTAACAGTTGCACAACACGCACACTTGGTGTTAGCAATCAAGTGGAACTCACGACTCTACCACTGGCCATGTTAAGCACAGGTCCAGAGGTCCAGCGTGACTCAAGATAAGAGCGAACTTCTAATAGCCGTTTGGATCATGTTGATCCCTAAAGGGTATCATAGGTGTTAGGGTACAACCGACTCGTCGACCATGTGGGAATCCATGGACAGAGGAGACTTACAGAGGCCTTGAACAAGGATTTACTAGTCCGGAAGAAGGAGTATCCGACGGAGAGTTCGTCCAAGTCAAGAGAAAGTGTGTATATAGAAACAAGTGCTCGACGTTCTAGAGGAATTCTAGAACAGTGGAGCGTCGATAATGGTTTTCCCAAAACAACACGAGAAACGATAGACAAGTATCATTAAAATATGGCAATTTAATTGCATAAATTACCAGATGTATTATGAGTTAATTACATGCCAAGTTAAGCCATAATTGGATGGTTCAAGTGTGTGCATGTGTCATGAAATTGTAGATAGAAATAAGTCATGTGTATGTCTTTTAAAATCACAAAAAAATGTTCAGTTTATAACATGTATTTTTACTATGTTTATGACTGTTAAGAAAGGGTACAAACACTGTAGATAGTCAAGGCTTGCTGAGAGAGGAGGTTTCATGCAAAAAGCCCAGATCGTCATGTACCCTAATGAGGGTCGCGACTGGGTCATGTGAGAATGCGACAGGCTCTTGTATAGGTCGCGACGGACTCATCGGTTCAGGCAAACAGATCCCGACGAGGATGTTTGAAGGTCGCGACGGGCTCGTCAGATCGGGTAGAAGATCGCGACGACAGGCCCTGTCGCGATCAGATTGCGACAGCAGGCTCTATCACGATGGCCCTGTGAATGCGGCCTATCGGGCCGTCGCGTTCACAAGGTCTGCGCCCGAGTCCGACAGGGACAAGAACAGTATATTTGATTGCGGGCCAGACTTACCCTATTTGACACAGGGTGATTCAGAAAATCATAACTATTTGTAAATGCGATGAAAAATCATGAAACTAGTTGTGAATTGATCTAGACATGCATGGGTACTTACAGTAAATAGGACTTTGAAAACAAACAGGGTTTAGACATGTTTTAAACATATGTATACATGAAGAACATGGAACAACACATAGATGAGATCAATGAATTAATTCACAAGATAGGATGAATGAAAATCAGGGCTTTTAGGGGCAAAAGATGCCTAACATGCAACAGTTCCTACAGTAAAAATCTCGTGGCATGGGGTTGAGTATACAAGGAGAACAAGGATTAAGATGAAGAGTCGGGCTTATGCTAGTTACAGAACATGAAAATCAAGAAGAAAATATTGACTCGATGAAAAAGTATGAAACCAAAGGACTTTTGTTCCTGAGGTTTAGATCAATCTACAGACAAAATTGATTTAGTTTTGCTCGTGAGAATGCCTACCTTTAGACGATTTCCACTTCTAGGGCTAGAACTTGAAGAACGAGAGAGAGAGCTTGAGAGAGACTTCTTCCCACTAAATTCCCTCCTCCTTGGCCTCTCCTTCTGGTCCAACAAGTCTTGGGTACGAGCTAGGGTTGGCCATGGGGGTTTAAAGAGAGTATTTATGCCTCTTGTGTTTCTATTTCCTAATAGGACTCTAATTCCTATTTAATTTTGGGATTTCCTATTTCTCTCCTCTTTCTAAGCATACCAATCCCAATTTGGGTTAGGTTGGGACCCAAATTCGTGGCCAACCTATTAGGGTAGGCTTAGGAATCCAAATCTAACTCAAATTAGCTATTTAATGCATTAAATACTCATTTTCTATTTAAGTAATAATTTAGTTACGAATTTAGGGTATTTTCCTATTATTCCCCTTTTAAAAATCTCTATTTTGGCCCACTAATTTCTATTGGGTCTACTTAACAAAGCCCATTACTTCTTTTCATTTAATGTGTTTTATTTAATTCTCTTTTATTTGATTTTCTAATTGCTTTTATTTTTATTATTATTACTTTTTTTCCGAAAAATCCAGGTAGCTACATTTGGTTATAACGATTCATTCACAACGATTTGGTTATAACGATTCATTCACAACGATTTGGTTATAACGATTTGCTCACAACGACTTGCTTATAACGACTTGCTTATACTCTCATAACGATTTGTCTCTACAACGATTTGGTTATGATTGTATAACGACTTGTGTTCACATCGATTTATTTATGGGTTGATTTACAACGACTTGCTTACACAACGATTTCACTGATTTATTATCATAACGATTTCATGGATTACAATGACTTGACATTCAAACATGTTTCAAATATTTTGAAAGTCAAAGTTTTCTCGCGTGTTTCTCTGATATCTATGCATTTAATGCGACTGTACATTTCATTGCAATGCATATCTGAATATCTTCTATTCTCATGCTTATATAAGAAACACTTTTAGGAAACCAGAATAGCATTTCTAATTTGGTGTATATTCGTTCTAACATTGACTGACAACAAGAGACAGCATAGCTGTCTATGGTTTAGCATTTATTGTGTGCAGGTCTCTTACAGTACAACCCCATACAACGTTGGACAATGTAGAAGCTGAAGGATATCAAGAAGGATCTTCTCCTTGCGTCCATGGATTGTAAAGGATTGTTGACTGCAACATACCTGCTGAAGAATAAGGAGAACCATGCAGTCTAACCTTCACTAAAGCCTAGAGACAACGGACATCTAAACGACTAATTCAGCAAGAGAAGATATATATACAAGACTGAAGACTCATGGCAAGACAATGAAAAAATGAAGAAGAGAGTTCCTGAAAAGCATTCAAAAATCTCATCGAGAAATCTTGCAATAGAGTCTTAGCGAAAGAGCTTCTTGCTTTCCACTCCAACCTTGTAGCTCTTGCTCTTCGTGCATCATCATTGTTAGTTTTGGAGAGCCCTTGTGATCTAAGAGATTTCATTATTGTAGATCTTTCTCTCTTAGTCACTGCCTCCGATCGAGCGTTTGCTATAAGCTTGGTCTTAGGGCATTTCGCCTGTTTTCTCACTCTCCTGATAAGTTCTTCTTTATGTGTGAAGAGAAGACTTGTTGGAAATAGGTGGTGTTTGTTCCCTTCGTGTTGAAGGAAGACCTGTGAATCAGGGTGTTGATTTCCTCTTTGGGTTGTGAAGAGAAGGCCAGCTGCGGCAGGATGTGTAAATATCCTTGAGGGGGACTGTACCCTTGGGTACTGGAATCTTGAGTTGTTGCTCACAGACTGGACGTGGACTCCTTGGGATAAGAGGTCTGAACCAGGATAAAAATTCCTGTGTTGTATGATTGCATGCTAGTGTTTGTCGTCTTCTTTATTTCTAACACTAACAATCGAACGTAGGGTTTTGTGTTAAACATTTTTGTTCATAGGTTTTAACGCTATTCTAAATTTAAGAATCTCATTTACCCCCCCCCCCCCCCCCCCCACCCCTCTGGGCTTGGTAGCTGGGCAACAAGTGGTATCAGAGCCAAGTCTCTTCGACAAAGAAGATCTCACGTTCTGAAGAGAAAAGATTAAATGGCAGCTCAAGGTCATTTCGAGGGTCAGTCCGTCAACAGACCACCGTTGTTCGATGGTGAAGACTACAACTACTGGAAGACCAGAATGGAATTTTTCCTTCAAGGGCTTGATTATCAAATATGGTCTATTGTAGAAGAAGGAGATCTCCTAGTCACCAATGATAAAGACAAATGGATAGATGAGGACAAGAAAAATATAGTACTCCAAAAAATCCATTAATTAAAAATTATAGATAAATTGAAATTTTATCTATTAACAAATTCAAGTAGTTAAAAAGGGTACGCATCATTATTTCATGTGTATAAACCCATATAAATATTTCATAATATTAGTAGTTGTACTTTAAATAATGTTCTCTAATGACCCATCATGAAATTTGGGTATAGAAAAATCATTTGGACTTAGTTTAAGAATTTATGCGACTTATTAGCATAATTAAGGAATAAGTCGAAGAACCCATTATTTTATTAGCTAAGGTGGATTATAAATTAAAATAAACATGTGGGTAGACTTTAAATAATATGGGTTGATAGCCCATTATGATATTTGGACCAATGGACAATTTTGGCCCATGAATAGATTCTTTAATAAGAGGATAATTAAAACCCATTAAGTGAATTAAGAACATGAGTTGTACAATTAAGCTCACATGAGTTATTGGGCCATGAGTAAGAGCCCAAATGATGAAGGTTAGAAATATTGGCATAAATAATATTAAATTTAATTGAAATAAGAAATTAATTGAATAAGTGTGATAAATAGATTTAAATAAGAATAAAGGGTGAATAAATAGAATTTAATCAATATCCATTAAGATAAATTAGTAATGGGTTTTACAAATGGTCCTAACATGAATTTTTGGGCCCAAATATGATGAGCCCATCATGGGATGGGAGGTAATTTAGCCTAAATTCGGAGTTAATTATTAAATAAATTAAAAAGGGGTAAGATAATGACTAAACTAGCTTATAAATATCTCTACAAGAGTCCTAAACCTACCCAAATCCTCTACCCATGAAATTAAACCTCTTCCCCATCTTATTAGGTAGATAATGGCAAGGAAATTAGGGGATAATTACTAATTTTTGGAGTTGGAGGAGAAGAGAGGAGTTTTAGGTGTTAAGGACTCTATTAGCCATTAAAACTCTCCAATTTCGGCCCTATCAACTTTTAGACCGTAGTTGGAGCTCTGGAGGCCGAAGAGGAGGAGTTCTGGACGAGGAGAGCAAGGGGAGAAGGCTTGGATCAAAGGGGGGATCTCTTATTTTTGTCCCCAACTAGGGTTTTTCTTTACTACAAGCAAAGGTAGGCAATCTCTCAAGCTTAAATCGTGTAAAAATTACCCTCGATAGTCTTCATGATCCTCTTGAAAGCCCTCTGATTTCGCTCTATTTTGTTTTCCCATGAGGGAGAATTAATTCTTGAAAGCCCTATCATATCCATGTACCCGAACCATCATGTTTGCTTTCAATCTCTGTGCATACTTGATCCCATGCCATGCGAAAATTCTCATAAATACTACATCATGTTAGCTTGCAAACGCCCCTAGTTTTCCTAATTTTAATCATGTATCCATCACTAATTAATTCGTTGATCTATGACTATGCATGTTTAGGTCACCAAAATGTAGCCTAATCAAAGCATGCCTAAACCTTGTCTATTTTCTAATTAATCATGCCTATTGGAAGATCTATGAGTCTACTTTCATTTAAAACTTGTTTCATAGTTTTTATACCATCGTGCAATTTTATATTGATTTTACAAGAGCACTGTATCACACTTTGGAGGGAAGGACCAAACCTAAAAAGGGAAAAACCTCTTTTCAGGGTCGGCCCGTGCCTCTGAAGTCATGACGGCCCGACCCGTCGCGACCTCAGAGGGGTCGGGTCGATCGGACCATCACGACATGAACGCGACGGCCCGCGTCGTCGCGTTCCCAATCCCCAAGCCGGCCCAAGCCAGTCAGTTTGCCCGTCGCGCCAAGCTGCCCCGTCGCGACCTGAATCGCAATGGGAACCCCCATCGCGTTCTCTTGGCTATCGCGCCCAGACTCCCCGTCGCGACTTGATCGCGACGGGCACCCCCATCGCGTTTCCAGAATCTCCGCCAGAACTGTTAATTGTGCTCATATCTCTGTTGTTTATGCTATTTATCCTTATTTAGCCATGATTAAACCTTGTTATAATTATTTCGACCTGATAAACTAATAATGGGAAATAATTATTTAAATTTAAATAATTAAAAGACACGTGTACGATTATTCATGCTCTCTTGATTTCTTTACACTTGTACACACTTGACATTAATGTTTGCCATTTGACCCTATTAAATTGCTCAATAATATATCTGGTAATTAAGAGAAATTAATTACTAAATTCCCCAGTTTGTTAAATGACACTTGTTCTCGTTTTAATCACGTGCTTTGTATACCGTTATCGTGTCTTCGAGCACTCGAGGCATGATGGACAATGTTCTGTTGCACACTTTTTCTTGGCTTAGACCACCTCTCCATCGGGAATACTCTCGACTGGACCAGAGACTCCTTGCCAAGGCCTCCGTAAGTCTTCTTGGCTTTGGCGCACGTCTATTTCCGACGAGCTGGTTGTACCCTTAAAAATCGTTACACCCCTGGGGATCAGTACGATCCAAACGGCCTTAGTGAGATCTCTCTTATCTTGGGATCACGTCGGACCTTCTAGCCAGTGCTCATAGCACGGCTAATGGGCGGTTGTGACTTCTACCAGACTGCCAGTACCCGACCTAGTGTCGTGCAACTGTTACTATTGTGGTTTAACGTTGTTTTCACGATTGTACCCCTATCTCATCTACTATCCTTGTACTCTCATCTTTTCACATTCACTCTATTATCTCGTCTATTCATCTAGTACTCTCTTGAGACTCTTGAGCTGTTGTTGATGATCAGTTTGTTCTCATGTAATTCTAATTAATTACATATTAATTTTGGTGAATAACAAAACATGATTAACAAAACCTTCTCAAGTTTTCTAACATTCATTCTATAAGCTTGTGAGCACAGGAAAAATCTCAAGGAAAATCAAGCCCATCTGGTAAGTATTAGTACATCTATAGCATGTCAAGTTCAGTACGATATTTCTCTAAGTCCACATCGACTTCTGTTAAAAATCACAACAATTTCCTTAGTGTATATCGATTTCAATAGGTCTATAACGATTTGATATCATAACGATTTCATAAGTATCTTAACGATTTCTTTATAAGAAAGAAACATCGTTTGTTTTCAAACAAATCGTTCCCACAATGATTCCTTTAGTAAATCATAACGATTTGCTCATCGCAACGATTTCTTTAGTCATCGTAACGATTTGCTCATCGCAACGATTCCTTTAGTAATCATAACGATTTGCTCATCGCAACGATTTCTTTAGACTTCGTAACGATTTGCTCATCACAACGATTTCTTCAGCAAACACAACGTTGTCTAGAACCTCAAAATGATTTTTTTTTTAGTGATCTACTACATCTTTTTACAGTCTAACTCTCAACTATAATCTTCAAGACTACATAAATTCAAATCTCTTTCGAAGACTGAAGGATAATGTGTGCCTTGAATTTAAACTTTTTTTTTGCAACTGATGTGGGATATAAATGCTTTCATTTTATAAAATTCTCCTTAAAATTACCATTCAACAGAGCAATGGCATGAATGCTGAGAAACTACAAACCTTCACAATGAATGAAGTGCCATGTATGTCATGACGTATTATTGCTATCTCTGTTCAAAGGGGTTCAAAAATCAAACAATAAAAACAAAAATGCTCTGTACATTTTGATGATGACTGAGTAACTGGAAATATTGGTGTTTGATAAACGTATATTTCATGTCAAAATATTATCATTTACCCCTTGAAACTGGATAATGGGTAAATCTCTAGTATCCAGGGACTATGGTGTGTAAAAAGCATTAGTTCTTGAGTGAACAAGATTTACTACATTTGATAGTTTGTTTAAAAATTAAAAAAAAGTGTTTGTCCAAGGAGAATTGTTTAAAAGAATCATCCCTATCTTTCATCAGTTTGCTTTAAAGTTGTTTATTTTCATCACACTTGATCTCAATCTAAAAGACATTTTTATTTCTTTGGATTTGGAGAATATGGTAGTTTGTCATTGATTGTTGAATGTATTATATCCCTCAAACCATCATTTTAATGGCTCAAGTCATTTAATGAACATATCCTGTAGGTTGTTGTGTAAAACTTGAAGTTTGCTGAATTTTTGTAACAATTTGACAAATGAATTCTTTGGTGTCTTAAAAATCCTTCAAAAGTTAATTCCATTCATTTTTCATCATATTAAAGATTTCCCAAAATTCACAAATTTTTCCCATGCTCGAATTTTCAAAATTCTTCAGGCCAGGTCGACACTACCTCCATCTAGTGTCGACACAGTCTAAGCCCGTGTCGACACACTCCCTATCTAGTGTCGACACACATACCTTTCTGGGCGATTCCAACCGTTGGCACCGGTTTGGGGTTTCTTGTACCTGCGGGCCATTGTACCCCTAAAACCCTTTTATACCCCAGGTCGACCCCGTGGCCGCCTCTTACCTTTGAAAATGGCAAGAACCATCCTCTCCTTCCCTCCTCCCAACCATCTCTGTCTTCCTTACCTTCACCCCATCTCCTTCATCCCCTGTTCTTCCTCATTCTTCTGCAACCATGGCTCCCAAGCAGGTGCCCCGTCGTGGTGCCAGGTCTAGGGCAAACGCCAGACCTATTGTCGTGGAAGAACAACCACCTGTTGAGCGGAGAAGCAAGCGTCGCCATGACCCTCTAGAGCAGCCAGGGATTTCTTCTGCATCTCCTACTCCATCTAAGAGAGGTAAGGCATCCTCTTCAAGTCGAGGTCCTTCCCTGAGGGGTTCTGCAAACCCTAGGAGGAAGATTCTGCAATCTTCTCCTGAAGTTTCTGAAGAGTCTTCATCTCATTCATCTGGATCTTCCCAGCCTTCAGAGGCAACCCCTTCCAAGCTGGCTAGTGAAGGGAAATCCATTTTGAAGCCTAGGGCAGTAGATTGGGATGACAATGTTTTAGCAACTGCATTTCTAGAAGTCCTTCAATTCTTCAACTTCCAGATTTGGTTACCTTTCATTTCTGCATTTAGAACCATTTACCCCAGACTTGTACAAGAATTTTACCTAAATTTGGAATGTACTGATGAGGGTTACAAGTCTGAAGTAAAAGGAGTTTGGATAGATCTGCCTACTGAGTTAGCAGCCACTTTGTTTAGAATTCCTGATGAAGGGGCAGATTACCACAATTTTGAATTTGATCTCCATGAGGCTTACTCCTTGATGACTGGACTCCCAGCTGTTGAGTCTGACCCAAAGCAAACCCATGTGACCAAGTTCAACACAAACACCTTCCCACCTGTGTTGAGACTTGTCCACCACATCCTTACCACAATCATCACACCCCAAGGTGGTGGAAGGGATAGACTCACAGACATTCAAAGATTTTTTATATATTGCATGATGAAGAACATCAGGATCAACCTACATGTGATCATGTACCAGATCATGTCTGAGACTACTAGGAAAGATCTCCATAGGTCTCTTCCATATGCAGCTCATTTAACACCAGTTTTTTAGCACTTTGGAGTCTTATATGAGAATGAAAAAGCCCAATCAATCCCAAAGTCCAATATTTACTGCTTCAAGCATTTGCAGAAGTTTATGGGATTTAGGCTTGAGGGTGATCATGTGAGAAGAGGACCAGCTGTAGTTGAGACCCCAGTGGCTCCTGAGGTAGTGGCATAACCTCCTGAGGTACCAGCCCATGAGGATCAGCCTCCTATTGAGGAAGAAGCACAAATACCCCAGGATGTACCTCTCACACCTCCCTTTCAGACCTCTTCACCACTTCATCCTGCTGTGGATATTCCTTCATTCACTCCACCAGCTCATGCTCAAACCTCCACTTCCTTTGGTGGACCTTCTGTTCCACCAGAGTTATATTCATTCCTAAATGACAAGTTTGATGCATTTACTTCTACCATCCAAAAAATGTCAGAGAGCTTTGACATGAAGATACAGAGGTTGGAAAATTCCATGAATGCTCAGTTCATCAAGCAGAAAGAAGCATCAGATCATGCAACTCAAAGGTTCAACAGACTCATTGGAACTTTGGCTGATGCATTCCTTGAATTGAAAGAACATCAAGAAACACTGGAAAAGGTCCTTCAAGGGATTTTAGTAAATTCTCAAACCAACCTATTCAACAGTCAAGAAGCAGTATCTCAGATATCCAAGACTAGGCTGTCATTTGCTCATATGGTTGATGACTTGGAAGGCATGAAGAATCTCTCAAGACACATAGACAGTGAGATGTCTACCCTCAAGAAGGAGCTCAGAAACATCAACAAGCATGGAATTGCTAGCTCTTCTTTTTCTAGTGCACAACCAATTTCAGCTGACCTGTCAGTATTTCAGTTTGATATATATGAGAACAGTCAAAGATTGGAAGAAATTATGCATACAAGACTCTCCACAATGCAATCTCAGCTCAAGTCCAACCTTCATGCTATGGAATCAAGACTGAAGTCGATTGAATCACTTATCCTTCCCATTCCTCCTCCTCCTCCTCATGCTTAATGTACTTTTTATTTTGATGATGTCAAAGGGGGAGAAGAAAGAAAGAAAAGAATGAAAAACTTTTGGAAAGTATTTGAATGCTTGTAATGAACATCTTTGCTAATGAAAAGTGATACTTGTTTTGTTGAATGAAAAGAAACACACTTGTCTTGAATGTGATTGAAAATCTTTGGAATGAATGTTAACGAATGTCAATCTTAGGAAAGAATGTTAATGAATGTCAATGAATGGATGATTGTCAAGGTGCTTGGCCATTAATGAAAAGACTTCATCATTAGTAACATTGTGCCTCTTGAATGTGCAAAATGTCAAATGTTGCTAAAGTGTGTTCAATGGCCTTTGATAATTGTGAATGAAAGTGATTGGAACATGGTTCATTGTCATTCAGTGTGTTTGAAGTTGAATGTTGACTAAACAAATGGCTTAAAATCACATTTCATTGAAATTTCAAATTTTCATGTGGACTTAATGTTGCCATCATCAAAAAGGGGGAGATTGTTGGGTTGAGTGTGAACTTTATACATTTCCCCTCATAATTTTGATGATGACAAGTTGTGATTTTAATGCACAAATAAGTGGAACAAGTTAAATACATCACACATGCAATAACAATATTCAAAAGGCATGTTTCCAAACACATTTATCATTTATATTCATGATAATACATTGGACTAATGATTTATGTGTTTATTTCTCAAGGACATACAATTCTTGCAAGGGTAGTGTCGACACACCCCCTACTGGTGTCGACACAATGCTTCAAACCCAAGGCAAAATGATGAAGAAATGGTCAAGTGGTGTCGACACAGGATCAAGTTGTGTCGACACTAGATTCAGCTCCCAGAAGGCCTGTTCGCCAGTTCTGTACAGTGTGTCGACACAGCCTGAAGTAGTGTCGACACTAGAGACCCATCCCATAGAACCTTTTGTGCCAGTTTGGGACAGTGTGTCGACACACCCTATGGGCAGGTCGACACACTCCGGAAACTTTTTCACCTTAAGTCACATCTGGACATGTGGCACTCTAGGGATCATGTGGATTGGCCTTGGATCATGTGCCCACGACCCCCAATGGTTCTTTTGGACACATTGGGCTATAAATACCCTCCAATAGGCCATCCAACACAAGAGAACCTCCAAGAGCCTTCCAGAAGTCAGTTTGGCGGCAAGAAGTGTTCTCCTCCCCGATCTTGCTCCCCTTGTGCTTCTTCAACCCAATTCCCACTTCTCCAAGCACAAGAAGTGATGATTGATCCAAGATGAAGCAGTGAGATCACTTCCAAGGGTATATATCAAGTAGAAGCAGCCAATTGTGAAGATTTCAAGGAAGATCCCAAAGCACAAGTTGCAGAGCATCGGCCAGGGACTTCAAGGGATCAAGCTTCTTCACAATTCAGCCTCTACAAGGGAGTATACTTGAAGAACAAGGATCTTACACTCAATTCCTCAATTCCCCTTGTTTCTTCTGAGTCATTCTTAAGATTGTGCATGAACTGTTGCATCAATCTTCTTGAATGAACTTTTATAGATCAGATCATTGCTAGAGGATCTGGATCTGTGTTTTTATTCTAGCAAGTTGTTTGTGATCCTGTGTGCTCAGTGTTGAGTCGTTGTACTTAGTTGTGGTTAAGCAGTTATGCTCAGGTGTCTAGAGTAGTCTTGCTCTAGAGGTTGTGTGAGTTGTAGAACTCAGTGTGTTGGAGTTGTCAGGCTCCAGTGTGTGGTGTATCCAAGTTGTGTAGTGGATCCTCACAGTGTGGGGTGGATGTAGGAATCACGTGGTATAATTTCTGAACCACCTAAAAATCTCTGTACAGTGGTTTGTTTGTGATTCAAATTCACTTTGCGCTAGATGTATGCATAGGGTTTTTCGAATTCACTTATAACCAACTTGATCTCACACTCTAATCATATAATTCACACAATCACTCATCAGATCTGTAAAGTGCTCCTTCAAATTGCCTCTGATTCAAAGCATTGATTTAAATTGGCTAAGCTTCCGCAGTTTTTGGCTTAGATCTATTCAACCCCCCCCCCCTTCTAGATCTGATCCAACCTTTTTTCGATCCTACACATAAGTCATAAATGTATCGACTTCTTATGTACAACGATTTGCTACTGGTCAAAACATTGAATAGTCAAAGTCGTCACGCATATCCTTCTGACACCTTTGCATTAAATGTAGACTGAACGTATCTCTGCATGCATGCAGACGATAACGTCTAGCATTATGCTTACTCTGTGTGTATCTTTTAGAACAAGCTATTTGGCATTACTATTTTGGTGAATATTCACATCAACGTTTACTGACAACAAGAGACAGCCTAGCTGTCTACTGTTCTAGTATTTAATGTATGTAGGGCCCTAAAGACATTCTGTCATACAACGTTGGACCATATAGACGCTAGAAGATCCTATCTCTTTGCATGCACAAATAGATAAAAGACGATTGACTGGAAGCTTCCAAGTATCAAGTAGTCTAACGTCTACCAAAGCTAGAGACAACGGATACTTTAACGAATACTTTTCAAATTGAAGATATAAATACAATACAGCAGTTCCAAAAGAGAAATGATACTTACCAACGAATACTACAAGCAAGTCTTAGCAATTCAAATCTTCTGTGAGAATCCAAGAGCCAAGCGTCTTATTCCTGATCTGTCTCAAGTACTTTAGCTCTCTGTGTTGCAATAGAAATCTTGAGAGAGAGAGCCTGTGTAGTTCTGAGAGAGACCATTGTGTAGATCTCCTTCTCTCAGGGCTATTTTTGCTTCATATCGTTGCTTGTTAAAGCTTGATCTAGGGGCTTGATTTCATTGCTCATCTTTACTGTATTATTTTCCCTTCTGTGGTGAAGGAAGACCTGGTGGGGTATCCAGGGTGTTGTAGTTCCCTTCTGTGGTGAAGGAAGACCTGGTGGGATATCCAGGGTGTTGTATTTCCCTTCTTGTGAAGGAAGACCAGTTGTAACTGGGTTGAAGGGTCCTTAAGGGGGATTGTACCCTTGGTAGTGAAATTCTGAGAGATTGCTCAGGGACTGGACGTAGGACTCCTAAGGAAAGGAGATCCGAACTAGGATAAATCCTTGTGTTGTGTGTTTGCTTGTGTGTGATTATTTTTATCCTAACTAATACTAACACCAGCCGAAGTGTGCACATCTGTGTTTGTTTTGGTGAATAGGTTTAAGCTGATAATTTCTTTTAAAAAGACCCATTCACCCCCCCTTTGGGCTACCTAGCTGGGCAACAAGTGGTATCAGAGCTAGTCTCTTCGACAAAGAAGAAGATCTAACGATCTGAAGAGTAAAGATCCATGGCAGCCCAAGGTAACATTGAAGGTCAGTCTGTCAATCGACCCCCTCTCTTCGATGGTGAAGATTATGCTTATTGGAAAACCAGGATGGAGTATTTTCTGCAAGGTTTCGATTATCAAATCTGGTCCATAGTAGAAGAAGGCGATCTCCTAGTCACAAATGAGAAGGCTCAGTGGACAGATGATGACAGGAAAAAGATTTCCTTGAACTGTAAGGCTAAAAGCATTCTATGTTGTGCTCTCAGCAAAAAGGAGTTCAATAGAGTGTCAGCCTGCAAATCTATAATGGAAATGTGGGAAAAGCTCAGAATTACCTATGAAGGCACAGACAAAGTAAAGGAGACAAGAATTGACATTCTTGTTACACAATATGAGAGATTTCAGATGCAATCAGGTCAGTCCATAACTCAAATGTTGAGTAGATTTACTGATATTACAAATGGGTTGGCTGGTCTAGGAAAAACTTATGAGATTGGAGACATGGTAAGGAAAATTCTCAGATCCCTACCATCCTCATTGACCCTAAAGGTAATGGCCATTGAGGAAGCCAATGATCTAAAAAGGATGTCCTTGGAAAAACTCGTCGGGTCCCTTATGGCCCATGAAATAAATATGGAAAGATTAGGATAGTCCTCAAGCAAGAAAAAGCACCCTAATGCTTTGAAAGCCGAAGAAGAATTATCAGAAGCAAGCTCAGATGACAGTGAAGACATTGAGGATAGTGAAAATGAAGAAGCAATGCTATCAAGAAGACTGTAACGAATTCTAGCTAAGAAAAAGAAGTTTCAGTCTGGCAGAAGGTTCTTCAAGAGAAATAAAGAATTTAGGAAGCCAGAAGGAAAGGATCTGAAGAAAGGAGAACCAATATGCTATGAGTGCAAGAAGCCTGGACATATCAAGGCAGAATGTCCAAAGCTTAAGAAAGATGGACACAAGAAAATGGACAACTTCAGACGATTCAAGAAGTACAATAAAAAGGCAATGGCAGCCGCTTGGGAAAACAGCAGTGACTCAGACAGTGAGTCAAGCTCAAGCAGTGATAAAGAAGAAGCCAACTTGGCCTTCATGGCAAATACAGATGATAAGGTAACATCTGACTCCTCCTTTGATTCCTGCAATAATTCTGATTCGGATAATTTAGAGGAAGCATTCAATGAACTATATGATAAATATAGAGATATATCTAAATTATTGAAAGCTAGTAAGAAAAATATTGCTTGCTTAGAAAACACAAACTCAGATCTAAAATCAGAAAATGAACAGCTAGAAAAATAGTTAACTGAACTTAAAAGAAGAAATGAGTTATTATATGAAGATCTAAAAGATAAGAATGAACAAATAATTAAATTGGAAAAACAAGCAAGCTCAGATGAACTGAAAATAGAGATAAACTCATTAACAGAAGAAAATAAAAAGTTATCTAGCACATTGGAAAAATTCACAAATGGTAAAAACTCCCTCATATTACATGGATTAGGATATACACCCCCAAATAATGAAGAAACCATAGTTTATCCTAAAATATATCCAACCCCTAAATTCACACCGGAAAAGGATATAGCATACAAAGCTAATTTTAAATATATTGAAAGAGTAACAAAAACATCATGTTGTAGCCACTGCAATAAATTAGGTCATATAAAATTAACATGTCCAACTAGACATAAAAAATGGATAATAAAAGGAAAAATTAATGATACTAACCCATCAGGACCCAAAAGAACTTGGGTACCTAAAACGTAATGTCTCCTTTTTCAGGAAAGCTTTCGAGCATCAAAGTGGTACCTGGACAGTGGGTGCTCAAGTCACATGTCGGGGAATAGGAAGCTGTTTACACATCTCCGAGCTGAAGAAGGAACAGTTACCTATGGAGATAATGGAAAAGGAACAGTAATAGGCAGTGGTATTGTGAGCAACAAAGGGAAAACAATCATTGAGGGTGTACTGTGTGTCAAAGGGCTAAAGCATAACCTTATAAGCATTAGCCAGCTATGCGATAAAGGTCATCAGATCAGGTTCCAAGAATCAAAAAGTAGTATCTTGAAGGATGGAGCAGTAATCTTCGAAGCTAACAGAGAGAAGAATATGTATGTGCTCTATCTTGTAGAACTCAAGGATCAAGATATCTGTCTAGCAGCCAGCAAAGAGCAGTCAACTGAGCTGTGGCACAGAAGATTGGGTCACTGCAGTTTAGATGGAATGAATAAGCTCAGAAAGAGGAGCCTTGTGGAAGGTCTTCCAAAAGTGAATGCTAAATTGGATGGTATCTGCAGACCATGTGCAAAAGGGAAACACACCAAGAGTTCCTTCAAATCAAAGAATGTGGTAACCACCTCTAAACACATGGATTTATTTGGCCCAATGAAAACCACCAGTCTTGGAGGAAAGAACTTTGGTTTTGTTATTTTCGATGATTATTCCAGATTTACATGGGTCTCCTTCTTGGAACATAAAGATGATACATTTGAGAGCTTTGTAAGCTTCAGCAGGAAAGATCAGAAAGACAAGAAGTTTTGCATTGTTGGAATCCGGTCAGATCATGGAGGAGAATTTCAAAACAAAAGATTTGCAAAATTCTGTGATGACCAAGGGATTGAGCACAACTTCTCAGCACCAAGGACACCACAGAAAAATGGAGTTGCTGATAGGAAAAATAGAACTTTATTGGATACGGCAAGAACAATGCTGTCATAATATGATTTGCCAAGGTATTTCTGGGCTGAAGCAATAAACACAGCAAGCTACATCATTAATAGAGTAATGATCAGGCCAATTCTGAAGAAGACAGCTTATGAGCTGTTCAAAGGAAAGAAGCCAAAAATCAGTCATTTCAGAACCTTTGGATGCCCATGTTTCATTCACAACAACGGCAAAAGAGATATTAGTAAGTTGGATGTCAAATCAGATGAAGGCATCTTCATGGGGTATGCTTCTAAACCTAAAAGTTACAGGGTGTTTAACAAACGCACTTTATTAATTGAACGGTCTGTACATATCATTTTCGATGAAACTAACCCTTCTTTGAAAAAGGAAGAAAATAGTGACAATGATGATACAGATGAATTGTCCAAGAAATTAAAGGATACATCAATTGAGGACAAGGATGATCCACCTCTGGAAGACCTGCAGCAAACTGTCATTGAGCATGAAAATCTTCGAAAGGAGTGGAGATACAAGAAAGATCACCCACTCGAAAACATCATTGGTGATCCATCTGTAGGGTAAGAACAAGAGGTAGTGTAATCCCTTGAGATTACCTAGCATTTGTTTCTCAAATAGAGCATAGGACAGTCAATGAAGCTCTTACTGATGAATCTTGGATCATAGTCATGCAAGATGAACTAAATCAGTTCAAGAGAAACCAAGTATGGTCACTTGTTCCCAGACCATCAGACTATCCAGTTATTGCCACCAAATGGGTGTTCAGAAACAAATTGGATGAGGCTGTTGTGATCTTAAGAAACAAGGCCAGATTGGTGGCTCAAGGCTATTCCTAAGAGGAAGACATAGATTTCGATGAAACCTATGCACCTGTAGCTAGACTTGAGGCTATTAGAATACTACTTGCATATGCATCTGCTCTAGATTTAAAACTATTTCAAATGGATGTTAAATCTGCATTTTTAAATGGTTTTATAAAAGAGAAAGTTTATGTAGAACAGCCTCCAGGTTTTGATGATACAGAATTTCCAAATCATGTTTTTAAACTTCATAAAGCTTTCTATGGTTTAAAGCAAGCACCTAGAGCATGGTATGAAAGGCTTAGTTCTTTTCTGTTAAATCATGGTTTCACTAGAGGACAGGTAGATAGCACTCTATTTGTCAAATCGAAAGTTAAAAGCATATTACTTGTACAGATTTATGTAGATGACATTATTTTTGGATCTACTGATGAATCCCTTTGCAAGTATTTTGAAAAGTTGATGCAGGGAGAGTTTGAGATGAGCATGATGGGGGAGCTCAATTATTTCCTTGGACTACAAATCCAGCAAGGAAAAGATGGCACCCACATTTGTCAAGCCAAATACACTAAGGAGCTTCTAATGAAATTTGGATTTGAAAACACCAAGCCACTGTTAACACCTATGAGTACATCAATAAGGATGGACAGTGACAAGAATGGTAAGAAAGTAGATCAAAAGATCTACAGAGGTATGATAGGTTCTTTGCTTTATTTAACAGCTAGCAGACCTGATATTTTATTTAGTGTATGCATGTGTGTCAGGTATCAAGCAGATCCTAGAGATTCTCATTTAATCAGTGTCAAAAGAATTTTCAGATATTTAGCTAGAACTCATGATTTAGGTCTGTGGTATCCAAAATCTTGTGAAATTAACTTAGTAGGATACTCTGATGCTGACTACGCTGGATGCAAAGTAGACAGAAAAAGCACCAGTGGTTGTTGTCAATTTCTTGAGGGTGTTTGATATCCTGGTCCTCCAAGAAACAAAATTCAGTGGCATTATCTATAGCTGAAGCTGAGTACGTGGCTGCTGGAAGTTGCTGTATACAACTCCTATGGATAAAGCAACAACTTGAGGATTTTGGATTAAATATCAAATCAATTCCACTATTGTGTGACAACACCAGTGCTATTAATCTCATCAAAAATCCAGTCCAGCATTCAAGGACCAAACATATTGAGGTTAGATATCATTTTATTCGTGATCATGTAGCAAATGGTAATATTGAAATATCGTTTATTGATACAAATGGTCAGTTAGCAGATATCTTCACAAAAGCCTTACCCGAAGAGAGATTCACATCTCTTAGAAGGGAATTGGGCATGTGTAAGTTGTGAAAAGATTTCTATTTAAAACTGAAATATAAATTTTCAGAATTTAAATAAACTCTCTCCTTGACATTAAGCAAAAGATATACTCAATTATCCTATTTTGACGGTCTCTCTTAGAAAAGCTCTTTTAAAAAGTCAAACTTGTTTGTCGTTTCCTCTCTCGCTTTGGCGTCTCACTTTTTGATAAAGTATTCATTTATTTACTCCAAAATCAATGTGAGAACGATTCATCTCCTATCTTTTTACCTTTTTCCCTCTTTCGTTTGGTTGCCTGAGCCGATGCCCTAACGATTCCGACATCAACTCTCTGCAAAATTCGAAGCCTCCCTCTTCTTCCCGCGAAGAAATCCTTGAGGCGTTTCACTACTATTTACATCCAAACCCTCTAGAAACCCTCATCTACCCGAATCCATGGCCTCATCTGTTGTTTCCGGCAGTCTTGGGAGCTACGACGCTAAGTTTCTCTCAGTCGAGCAGCAGCAGTGGTTCACCCTTGTGAAGACGAAGCTTTGTGGAAATAAAGCTGTGGATGTTGCAGATTTGGAGAAGAATGGGATGCACAGTATAGTGGAAGCTATGGACAGAATTAAATGGACTGGAGTCGCAACCCTTTCAGAGGTAAGCTACCCAGACCTTGTCAAGGCGTTTTATGTCTGTTTGAAGTCAGAGGCAGATGGGTCTTTGACATCTTCTGTCAAAGGTACCAAAATCAGAATAGATTATGAATTGTTGAAGTCCTTGTTTGGTGTGTCCACATCTGGGCACAGTGGGATCCACACAGAGGATACCCCAGTTAAGGGTCTTGGGATTATTGGTCTGGTTTATAAGTTGAAGGATGGGAAGTTGGACATAAACTAGCTGAATGCTTTCAATCATCTTCTACACTTCATAGTCTGTCAAATCTTAGTTCCTCGAAGTGCAACCTTCTCAACTTGCACGAAAGCCGACTCAGATATGATGTATTGGGCCGTTCAGAACCAAGAAGTGAATATAGCCAAGGTTATTCTAGAAAGGATGAAGTTTGCCCATGATAAAATCTGGGATACTAAAAGCAAACTCAATGTATCCCTTCCTTATGCCCATTTGCTTTCAAAAATCTTTAATCGTTTTGGGGTAAATCTATTCGGGGCAGTTGTAGAGAAGATGGGCCAAGCAATTAGGTCCAGGAATTTGAGGAAGAGTGGCTTCTCAGTTGTTAATGGAATTTGGACCAAAACCTCTGTGGCTGAGGGTGAAGCCATCATTGGCGAAGCCCAAGAAGTCCAACATGAGGGAGTAGCAAAAGTTGCTCAACCTGTTGCAGCAGCAGTAGAGGGACCATCAGCAGCAGTAGTAGAGGCATCAGCAGTCAGATCAACAGCAGCTCAAACTGAATCAGTGGTTGATGTGTCATTTAATCGAATTGAGGACATTCCTTCTGAGGTCCTTATCCCTATTGGATCCATGTCAGAGGATCCTCTCCCCTCCTCTCAAGTTGCCTCTGTGCTTAGAAGTGCCTTAGATTTCATTCAAAGCACTCCTGTCACTTCAGAATCTCATGGAGAGGAAACTGTGGCATCAGGCCACACTCAAGAAGATGTGTTGATAGATGCTCCCAGTCAGGGGGAGCAAGCAGCTGGCCAAGAGGAAAATTCAGTAGCTGTGACGGCCCTCATTATACCGGTACGGTTATACCAACCCACGTCGGTGTAGCAAGAGTCCTCACAGTGGGACATTTACCCAAACGATACATACAGCTGAGATACAGGCGAATATACAACAGAGTAGCGGAAGTAAAAGACAACTGTCTCCATTCATTCATCATCCACATTAAACATACATGCAATTCGCCATTAACATAAAAGAACTAAAGGTCCACATGATTTAAATTGCTGAAATAAAATACAAATTGTCCACACTTATACATCCTTTTCATAATACTCTAATACAATGTTCAAATTTCATACTTATGAAATACACAATCTCAAAGAAACTCCAAAGCTAGTCTCTGCGCTCGGAGTCCGTCTCCACCGTCTCCTCCAACGGTGCCACGTCACCAACTACACATGTACGCCGAAGCAAGGAGTGAGTCCAAGGACTCAGCAAGCAACACCACTCATGATATACACGTACAAGTCCTAGGGGTTTCTACATGCACATTTACAATTTGCAACACATGGCATGCTAGTCAATTCAAAGTTTCAACCTATCATGAACGTTTTACAATTTTATACATGGATCATGCTTTCAGATTTCTAAGAATAAAATTCACCTATCACATGCTCTCTATTCAATTTACTCATGAAACTTTAATCTTTAAAGAACTAAGACATGAAAGCTACCAACATGAACAATTTTACATACATGAAAGGGGAACACAACTAGCATGGATTTCACATATCCTCAAGTGCATACATAACCTTTTCACATGCTTTAGGTTGCTGATTTCACATGGTTTAACGGCTGTAAACCTATACATGAAAGCTACAATATTGCATAAAATATATCATGTGTTCAAACAATCATGCTATCTTTTGCCCGTTTTCACCAATTATCCCTAACATGGATTCTAAACATCTTTGCACATAATAACATGATGATAATAACATAAATTCACTGATTTCACATGATCTCAGATTTGTCTCACATGGTTTTCAATAACACATTTTCACATCTTTAGTTTCACATTTTCTTTACACGAATTTCCTCTTTCACATGGTTCACTTTACACATACACATTCACATTGTCACTTACACATTTACACATGGACACATACACATTACACATTTTAGGTGCCGTGACACATAGTCCAAACCACCAAAGAAGGACATATACACATCACATTACACATAGACGCCATCTAGGCATTCCAATGGCGACTCTTGGACTGCGCAGACCGGAGAACAAGTCTCCACCCTAACCAGTGGTACTTGTCCACCTCCAGGATTTCCCCCTAATGCCCTTAGGGTCACTTACACAATGAACTTTCTCAGGGGGACTTTTCCCTGATACAGCTCCACTGCCCTCTACGGAAGCAGTGTCACATTGGCACAGTTACACATTTACACATTTACCGTTTTACACATGGTTTTACACTTCACACTTTTCATCACATTCACTTTCTCACTCACATTAATATCTCTGTTTTTCCTAACATGGTACTACAGAATTTTAAGATCTTAGCACACAGTAATTTCACCGATCAAGTTGGTTTTAGACAATAACTAATCGCATTACGATAATACACGTAGATTATCACATTTCACATGAAAATACAAAACTTTTTATTTACTGATCCAAATGACCTGAAATTTTAACCACATGCTGTTTTCGGGTTCAAGATCATATACTCAAATTTTCAGATTTTTCTAAGCTAAATAGAATTTACAGAAAATAAAACACCTAATTAGCATACTATTCACAACTTAAGCTAACATGGGTTTAACACGTCTTGCAATTTGCCACTTACTGTTTTAAGCAGAGGCTACTAACATATGCATGATTTGAGAATACAAGATTACCCTAAATCATACCTCTAAAGATTAATCATCACAATCTTTCTTATATGCTTTTATTTTACCGAACCGGATTTATTAGCAAATTACACAAGCATGAATAATTTACCAAAATTGCAAACACATATACTGACCCACTAACCTTCATGATCAGACCAAAACCAAGGCATTAATACTAATCCTAATCATGAAACATAAATTTGACAAGATCATTAACAAGGCATGCTCACAATTCATAGGATACAATATTTCCTACATTCACCATCACACACCACAATCATCCACACACCACAATTGACTATATACATAGAGTATAGGATTACCATATATCCTCATCACGGAAACCATACCGAAATTAATGTAAAGGAAGGGTAGAACAGTTCACTATTCTGTCCAGAGGAACTTGGCGGCGGTCTTGGCCGCTGACTCAGGGTCAGCGGCATGGCCGATGGACTCCAAGTATGATATGGGCGTCCATGGACCTTGCCGTCGAATCAGGTCTGTGCAGAAACACAGACCCGACCTCTCAAACTTGGGTGAATGGGAGGGTCTAGGACTCGAGGAAAAATCCATAAAAATAGCAAAACCGACCTAGACTCATACGGGGACATCATGGATAGGTCACTTGCCTTCTAAAAATTCCTCCAAAGGATTTAGGGCTCGGTGAAGCTCTCCTTGGGCTGTCCCAAGAAGTGCAGAACTCCCTCCAAATGATCTCTTCCTCCGGGCTCCTGGATGATCTCCACGCCAAGGGGATGTCGGGGAAGCCTCCTCCTTTGATCCAGCAACCTCCTTGAAGCAGTAGATTTCCGGATCAAGCTTCAGAAGTGTGGGTTTTTGGGTGGCAAGGTGGGTTTTTCTCTCAGCTTTCACCTAGGGTTTTCTTCTCACTTTTTCTCCTCTTTCAAGGTGAAGGGAGGAGTGGGGAGAGGCCATTTCGGGTTCAGACATAAGAGGAGTCTCTCTCCCACTCACCATGCTGATTTGACAGCCTTCAGAGCCGTTGGGGACATCCCCCAATGGTTGGCTTACCTTGTTTCAGAAGTTTGCAGCTCTGCTGCGCATGCAGGCCAGAGAGATTGGCGTCCATATCGCTGGACGCCAGGATTAGTGTCGGCGTCCATGTCTGGACGCTGACACCACCTAAACGGCCTGGGCTTGACGCCAAGGTGGCCTTCGGCCAGAACTCTAAAATATGCAGAAAACATGCATACCATGCATATATACATGCAATATGTATATGGTATTATATCCATACTATCACCATGCAATACGTACACTATTTATATTTAATATAAACACATGCACACGTACTCGTACTAATTAATACGTACGTAAATATGTACATACATACACAGGCACAAACACACACATAAATACAAATAATGCGGCGAAAATTCGAGGGCCTTACACCCTCTCCCCCTTAAAGAAACTTCGTCCTCGAAGTTAGAACGACACTACTCAAACAAAAGGGGATACTTCTTCTTCATCGCATCCTCAAGCTCCCACCTAGCCTCCTCACGTGAGAAGTTCCGCCATAGAACTTTCACCGACGCAATACTCTTGTTCCGGAGATGCTGAACCTTCCGGTCAAGAATGGCTACGGGTTGCTCGACATACGAAAGATCTGGCTGGATCTCCACGGGCTCATGACTAATCACATGAGACGGATCTCGGACATACTTCCTGAGCATAGATACGTGGAATACCGGGTGAACGCTAGCCAAAGCTGGGGGTAATGCTAGCTGTACGCCACGCTGCCCAAACGTCTGAGAATCTCATATGGGCCAATGAATCTAGGGCTTAGCTTGCTATGCCTGCCAAATCTGACAACACCTCGAGTAGGCGATATCTTCAAGAAGACATGATCGCCAACCTCGAACTCCAAATCCTTTCTTCTGTTGTCGGCATAACTCTTCTGCCTATCCTGTGCCGCAACAAGCTTTTCCTGATAAGCTGAATCTTATCCGAAGTTTCCTGAACTAACTCCGGTCCGATCAACTGCTATCACCAGTCTCCTCCCAACATAAAGGAGATCTGCAGGGCCTACCATACAACGCCTCGAATGGAGCCATACCGATACTAGCATGAAAGTTGTTGTTGTATGCGAACTCCACAAGAGGTAAATGACGCTCCCAATCATCCTTCCAATCCAGAACACACGCTCTCAACATATCCTCGAGCGTCTGGATAGTCCTCTCGGACTGTCCATCGGTCTGGGGATGAAACGCCGAACTGAGCTTAAGCTCCGAACCTAACGCATCCTGAAGACCTTCCACAATCTCGAAGTAAATCTCGGATCTCGATCCGAAATGATCGACTTCGGCACACCATGCAATCTAATGATACCGCTAACATACAGTCTAGCTAAACTCTCTACTGACTGCTTCTTCTTCATAGGCAAGAAATGAGCAGTCTTCGAGAATCTATCTACAACTACCCAAATCGAGTCATTGCCCCTTCTAGATCGAGGCAAACCCGAAACGAAGTCCATAGTGACAGCTTCCCACTTCCATACGGGGATATCCATCCTCTGCATAAGGCCGGATGGTCGCTGCCGCTCGGCTTTCACTTGCTGACATACTAGGCATCTAGACACATAATCCGCAACATCCTTCTTCATGCCGGACCACCAAAATGATCTCTTCAGGTCTTGATACATCTTAGTGTTACCCGGATGAATAGAGAATCGCGATCTATGAGCCTCCGCTAACACATGCTCACGGACATCTACCACATCGGGGACACAAACACGGTGCTGAAATCTAATCACACCGTCCTCATCACGAGCAATGCCCGCCTTACCCACTAACTCTAACAATCTAGGGTCGGCTTTCTGCTGCTCAATCACCTCATCCAAGACTGAGGATCTAAGGGATAGCTGAGCTACAAAAGCCTGACACAACGACGGCTCTAACTCGGTCATAGAGCACGCTGCATCCTCCAACATCTTCCAATCCTGCTGGAGCGAAGACCTCTTTCTACTAAGAGCATCCGCTACGACATTCGCCTTTCCAGGATGATACTGAAGGTCGAAGTCATAGTCCTTCAAGAACTCAATCCATCTTCTCTGCCTCAGGTTTAATTCTTTTGGGAGAAAAGATACTTCAAGCTCTTGTGGTCGGTAAACACCTCAAATCTGACACCATAAAGATAGTGCCTCCAGATCTTTAGTGCATGAACCACAGCTGCGAGCTCCAAATCATGAGTCGGATAGTTCCTCTCATGCTCCTTCAACTGACGAGAAGCATAAGCCACTACCCTTTCTTGCTGCATGAGCACACAGCCTAAACCAATCTGAGATGCATCCGTATAAATGGCAAAGCCCTCTAGACCACTAGGCAATACCAATACCGGAGCAGAAGTAAGCTTAGCCTTCAATAGCTGAAGCTACGCTCACATGCCTCAGACCATACGAACTTCTCACCCTTTCTGGTCAGCTTTGTCAAAGGGGCGGCGATGGATGAGAAACCCTCAATGAATCGCCGATAGTAACCAGCTAACCCAAGGAAACTACGAATCTCCGAAGGGGTCCTGGGAATCTCCCAATCCATAACTGCCTGGACTTTTGCTGGATCAACAGCTACACCAGCGCCGGAGATAACATGCCCGAGAAAATGAACCTCGCGCAACCAGAACTCGCACTTGCTGAACTTCGCATACAGCTTGTGCTCACGGAGAACCTCTAAGACTAACCTCAAATGCTGACGATGTGTGGCCTCATCCGGAGAATAGACCAACACGTCATCAATAAACACAACAACAAAGCTATCTAGATACGGACTAAACACCCGGTTCATGAGATCCATGAACGCTGCAGGGGCGTTGGTCAATCCGAAAGGAAGGACCAAAAACTCATAATGTCCATAACGGGTTCTAAATGCCGTCTTGGACACATCCTCACTCCGAATTCTCAACTGATGATAACCAGATCGCAAGTCAATCTTGGAAAAGACTGATGCCTCTCGCAACTGGTCAAACAGATCATCAATCCGAGGTAAGGGATACCTGTTCTTCACAGTCACTTGGTTCAACTTCCTATAATCAATACACAACCGAAGTGACCCGTCTTTCTTCTTGACGAATAATACAGGTGCGCCCCAAGGGGAAACACTAGGGCGAATAAATCCCTTATCGAGCAATTCTTGCAATTGCTTCCTCAACTCGGCTAATCTGCAGGGCCATCCGATATGGGGCCTTCGAGATAGGAGAGGTGCCTGGAAGCAACTCTATAGTGAACTCTATCTCCCTATCCGGTGGCAATCCAGACAAGTCATCGGGAAAGACATCTGGAAAATCCTGCACCACATCGATCTCTGCAAGAGTCAGTGACGAACCAGCATCGGGTACTAGCATAACGCTGGCAAGAAATGCGTCACAACCTTGTTCACCATGCGCATCGCCTTCATGGCAGAGATAACTAACTTTCCCGCTAAGTTCTTTGGCAAGGGATGAGAGAACTCGTCCTCACCAGGAATGCGGAAAACAATCTTCTTCCTACGACAATCCACTAACGCATAGTGCTCCTCTAGCCAATCCAGACCAAGGATACAATCATAGTCCTTCATCTTTAGCAAGAAGAAACACCCATCTAGGAATCTATCCTCAATGCACACAGGTAACGACGGAATGCACTTCCTAGTCGATACCGTACCCGCAGGGGTGTGCACAGACAAAGGGACCTCTAACTCCTCAGACTCTATGCCTGACTCTAGGGCTAACTGCCTAGCGAACCGCTCGGAAATGAACGAGTGAGTAGCACCCGTATCAAACAAAACCCGAGCGTGCACACCGAAAAGCAAAACTGTACCTTCGGTGACATGCTCCGCCTGCTCGGCGTCCTCGCGAGCTAAAGCAAACACTCGAGCTGGGGCTCGAGGCCTTCCTGGTCTTCCTGTAGCTGGCGCGGCTGCCGCTACTGCTGGTGCTGGCGCTCCACGCTGAGCTCCTGCTGAAGTCTTGGGCAATCTTTGATCTTGTGGTCGCTGCTCCCACACTTTAAGCATCTACCCGCTACTAACCAGCACTCGGACCCCCATGTGTCTTCCCACAATGGGGACACTCTTTCTTCGCACCGGGGAACGTACAGAAGGTACCTGAGAGTTGCTGACTGCCACTGATTTCTGCGGTGTCTGGTACACCGTTTTCTTCTTATCCTGCCGCTGGAATGTCGCTGCCGGCCTCTTCTGCGAAGCCTTCTTCTCCTCCAGATATTGCTCCATTTCTCCCTCCTGTCTGCAGGCAGCGCTGAGGGCCTCGTCTAGCGTGCGGTGGTCAAACGCCACGAGTCTCGTCCTCAGTGATGGCTTTGAGACCCATCACGAACTTCTTGGTCTTCCTGCGCTCATCCTCTACTATATGCGGTGCATATTTAGAAAGTTCAGAAAACCTTGCCTCGTATTCCAGGACGGTCATTGATCCTTGCGTCAGGGAAAGGAATTCTTGCTCCATCTTGTCCTGGATATGCTCTGGGACGAACTTGGCTCGGAAGAGCCTCACGAACGCATCCCACGCCACGTCTACTGCTCCGTCCTCAAAGCGTGTACGTAGTAGGGAGGACCACCATACATCAGCTCTCTCCTGCAATACACCTTCATAAGCACTAACTAACAAATTCTAACTTGACAAACAACATACAAGCATAACTAAAGCATACCTGTAGCATGTAGGTGGCTAATGTCACCTTGTCCTCATCAGGACACCTGATAGCTCGGAAGATTTTCTCCGTCTCCCTCATCCAGCTTTCTGCCATTAGCGGATCACTCTCCCCCTTAAAAGAGGGTGGGGTCATCCTCTTGAATCGCTCCATGATGGAAGGTCCACCATGGTCCTGAGCTGGGCCTGAGCCTGCTACATTAAACAATAACAATATACAATAAACACAATATCACACAATTTAAATAGCAACTACTAGGTTGTTTCATTATTCTACCTGGGCCTCCAACTGGGCCTGGAGTGCTGCCTGGGTGTGGGCCTGCGTCTGCATGGCTTGCACCAGACCTTGCATGAATACTCCATAGTCCACTGGCGGTGGTGGGGGAAGCACAGGACCCTGTGGGGCCGGGGCCTGCTGCTCCGCCCGCTCCTCACGCCTCTGCTCGTCGTCGCGAGCTGGCACACCTCCACGTCGTCCACGGGAAGCCATGGCTGTAATAAAATTTCAGCCACCATTAGAGCTAGGTTACTAGGTTCTCTAACCATTTTCTTATCTATCTTTCATTTCTTATTAGTGTTTTCTACACATGTGGACATACTTAGCATGCAATGGGGATGATGACTTAGGTATATTCATGTGTAATCTCAACCGGTCGCTCTGATACCAATCTCTGTGACGGCCCTCATTATACCGGTACGGTTATACCAACCCACGTCGGTATAGCAAGAGTCCTCACAGTGGGACATTTACCCAAACGATACATACAGCTGAGATACACGCGAATATACAACAGAGTAGCGGAAGTAAAAGACAACTGTCTCCATTCATTCATCATCCACATTAACATACATGCAATTCGCCATTAACATAAAAGAACTAAAGGTCCACATAATTTAAATTGCTGAAATAAAATACAAATTGTCCACACTTTACATCCTTTTCATAATACTCTAATACAATGTTCAAATTTCATACTTATGAAATACACAATCTCAAAGAAACTCCAAAGCTAGTCTCCGCGCTCGGAGTCCGTCTCCACCGTCTCCTCCAACGGTGCCACGTCACCAACTACACCTGTACGCCGAAGCAAGGAGTGAGTCCAAGGACTCAGCAAGCAACACACTCATGATATACACGTACAAGTCCTAGTGGTTTCTACATGCACATTTACAATTTGCAACACATGGCATGCTAGTCAATTCAAGTTTCAACCTATCATGAATGTTTTACAATTTTATACATGGACCATGCTTTCAGATTTCTAAGAATAAAATTCACCTATCACATGCTCTCTATTCAATTTACTCATGAAACTTTAATCTTTAAAGAACTAAGACATGAAAGCTACCAACATGAACAATTTTACATACATGAAAGGGGAACACAACTAGCATGGATTTCACACATAACCTTTTCACATGCTTTTGGTTGCTGATTTCATATGGTTTAACGGCTGTAAACCTATACATGAAAGCTACAATATTGCATAAAACATATCATGTGTTCAAACAATCATGCTATCTTTTGCCCGTTTTCACCAATTATCCCTAACATGGATTCTAAACATCTTTGCACATAATAACATGATGATAATAACATAAATTCACTGATTTCACATGATTTCAGATTTGTCTCACATGGTTTTCAATAACACATTTTCACATCTTTAGTTTCACATTTTCTTTACACGAATTTCCTCTTTCACATGGTTCACTTTACACATACACATTCACATTGTCACTTACACATTTACACATGGACACATACACATTACACATTTCACATTACACATTTTAGGTGCCGTGACACATAGTCCAAACCACCAAAGAAGGACATATACACATCACATTACACATAGACGCCATCTAGGCATTCCAATGGCGACTCTTGGACTGCGCAGACCGGGAGAACAAGTCTCCACCCTAACCAGTGGTACTTGTCCACCTCCAGGATTTCCCCCTAATGCCCTTAGGGTCACTTACACATGAACTTTCTCAGGGGGACTTTTCCCTGATACAGCTCCACTGCCCTCTACGGAAGCAGTGTCACATTGGCACAGTTACACATTTACACATTTACCGTTTTACACATGGTTTTACACTTCACACTTTTCATCACATTCACTTTCTCACTCACATTAATATCTCTGTTTTTCCTAACATGGTACTACAGAATTTCAAGAGCTTAGCACACAGTAATTTCACCGATCAAGTTGGTTTTAGACAATAACTAATCGCATTACATAATACACGTAGATTATCACATTTCACATGAAAATACATAACTTTTTATTTACTGATCCAAATGACCTGAAATTTTAACCACATGCTGTTTTCGGGTTCAAGATCATACACTCAAATTTTCAGATTTTTCTGAGCTAAATAGAATTTACAGAAAATAAAACACCTAATTAGCATACTATTCACAACTTAAGTTAACATGGGTTTAACACGTCTTGCAATTTGCCACTTACTGTTTTAACAGAGGCTACTAACATATGCATGATTTGAGAATACAAGATTACCCTAAATCATACCTCTAAGATTAATCACACAATCTTTCTTGTATGCTTTTATTTTACCGAACCGGATTTATTAGCAAATTACACAAGCATGATAATTTACCAAAATTGCAAACACATATACTGACCCACTAACCTTCATGATCAGACCAAAACCAAGGCATTAATACTAATCCTAATCATGAAACATAAATTTGACAAGATCATTAACAAGTCATGCTCACAATTCATAGGATACAATATTTCCTACATTCACCATCACACACCACAATCATCCACACACCACAATTGACTATATACGTAGAGTATAGGATTACCATATATCCTCATCACGGAAACCATACCGAAATTAATGTAAAGGAAGGGCAGAACAGTTCACTGTTCTGTCCAGAGGAACTTGGCGGCGGTCTCTGGCCGCTGCCTCAGGGTCAGCGGCATGGCCGATGGACGCCAAGCATGATATGGGCGTCCATGGACCTTGCCGTCGAATCAGGTCTGTGCAGAAACACAGACCCGACCTCTCAAACTTGGGTGAATGGGAGGGTCTAGTTCTCGAGGAAAAATCCATAAAAATAGCAAAACCGACCTAGACTCATACGGGGACATCATGGATAGGTCACTTGCCTTCTAAAAATTCCTCCAAAGGATTTAGGGCTCGGTGAAGCTCTCCTTGGGCTGTCCCAAGAAGTGCAGAACTCCCTCCAAATGATCTCTTCCTCCGGGCTCCTGGATGATCTCCACGCCAAGGGGATGTCGGGAAGCCTCCTCCTTTGATCCAGCAACCTCCTTGAAGCAGTAGATTTCCGGATCAAGCTTCAGAAGTGTGGGTTTTTGGGTGGCAAGGTGGGTTTTTCTCTCAGCTTTCAGGGTTTTCTTCTCACTTTTTCCTCTCTTTCAAGGTGAAGGGAGGAGTGGGGAGGCCATTTCGGGTTCAGACATAAGAGGAGTCTCTCTCCCACTCACCATGCTGATTTGACAGCCTTCAGAGCCGTTGGGGACATCCCCCAATGGTTGGCTTACCTTGTTTCAGAAGTTTGCAGCTCTGCTGCGCATGCAGGCCAGAGAGATTGGCGTCCATATCGCTGGACGCCAGGATTAGTGTCGGCGTCCATGTCTGGACGCTGACACCACCTAAACGGCCTGGGCTTGACGCCAAGGTGGCCTTCGGCCAGAACTCTAAAATATGCAGAAAACATGCATATATACATGCAATATGTATATGGTATTATATCTATACTATCACCATGCAATACGTACACTATTTATATTAATATAAACACATGCACACGTACTCGTACTAATTAATACGTACGTAAATATGTACATACATACACAGGCACAAACACACACACATAAATACAAATAATGCGGCGGAAATTCGAGGGCCTTACAGTAGCAGATGCGTCTGTCCAAGAAACTGAGGTCGTGGCACCTCATTCAGATCTAAGAATTGAGGAGGAGGCAGCTCCTCAGGGGGAGCACATTGAGAGCGCCCCCATCAATGTTGATGATAATGTGAATCCCAATCTTGGAGAGCCAAGTGAGAAATCTGGCACCTAAAGAAAGAGAATGGCTCACAAGCGATCTCAGAAGCAGTAGCTGAAGCCCATTATTAAGCGACTGACCAAGCATAATTCACTTTTGTCCTCTATCCAGTTAGACATTCAGTCAATTGTCAGTCATTAAACTTCAGCAGCCAAAGATTTTGAAGTCTTGAACAGTGGTTTGTAGTCGTTGAGAAATGAAGTTGATCAGTTCAAGCAAAGGTTTGATTGGATAAAGGAGAGTTTGATGCTCTCAAGATGCTATTATCTTCCTGAACAGAGTCTTCATCTGGCCCTTCTGTTCACTCTCCAGAGGGAACATCAGGGCCATCTGTTCTAGATGCTAGGCCACCAGGGCCATCTGATGTGAATGCAGGGCCATCAAGGCCATTTCAATCTGTTACAGTTCAGCCCCCTGACCTCACTCAAAGAGCAGAAGTGTCTGAGCAGCATGTTGAGGAAGAGAGGCCATCAGGGCCAATTCTTGAAGAAGAGGAACAAAGGCTACAAGGTGCAGTTCTTTCTGAGGGTCTTGGGCCAGCAGAGTAGGTTGAGGATGTATCTTCCTTGGTGGTTTCTGTAGCTGATGGAGAGGTGCAGGCTGTAGCTCCAGAGCCCTCTAATCTTCCTACTCCAGCCCCTCCTTTTCCACCTACCTCATCCACAGCCCCTCCAGCACCAACTGTTCCCAAAAGACCCCGTTCAAGAACAATCTCCTCTCCTACACCCTTTCCTTCCTCCACCACTCCTCTTCCTTCCTCCTCTGTTGAGGTTCTTCCAGTATCCTCTTCAGTTGGAATTTCTTCTTCTGGTCCTTCCTCCTCATGACCAAGTGAACTTCCCACTATCACTCTTGAGTCCATTTTTAATCCACCTACACCTCCCTCCTTCATTACCTTCATTCCTGAGGGTGCTCAACTCACTCCGGTTGAGATCCATGACATCAAGGATGAATTTGAAGTAGCAATACTTCAATCTGTCCTAGCCACTGGAACTCATTCTCACAGGACTGGCTCTTCCAGCCCTGTCTCCAAAAGAAGGCGACTCACTTCCACCCATCCTATCTCTTCTGAAACTTGTTTTCCTCCTCTATGGTTTTCCCTTTCTATCTCAAATAAGCAGAAACTTATCTATGAAGAATATCTTCAAAAAGTAGTTTTTGCCCACATTTTTGGCCTTCCCTTCCAAAATCTTTCAAATCATCTTACCACCATTCTCCCTTACACCTCTCTTTCCAAGGCTCACTTGTCAAAAATCTTCTCCATGACTGAAGCCAAAACGGAAGAGCAGTGGGCTCGGAGCAACAGAGATCTGTACTCCCAATTCCGCAGAGTTCAAGCTACTAGATATCCTCCAAGGAAGCTCCACTTCCCCTTTCTGAATGGTTCCAGATCCATCACAAAAATCTCTTTGGACCCTTCATTCAGAAAGAGATCAAGTTTATCAGGCAGTATCAGATGTACAGTAACTACTGCTGTGTCAATCGCATTGCTGAACCTCAGTTGGGCCAATTTCTAGAAGCTATCAAGGCTCTCAGCTCTAGGTTAGCTCATACTGAGTCACTTCAGGTTGACTTTGCAGCCCTACGTATTCCAGATGTTGTGTTCCTTCCCCCTCTCCACTCTTTGATTATGGACTCCTCCTTTGGCACCATTGTCTTTGAGAGAGCTGCCAGAGTCATGGCCAGGTTGTCAGTGTATGAGGGTCGTGATCTCTCTTTTCAAAGATTTATGTTCAAGCACTATCTTGTGGGGCATATCAAAGCAGATATCCTTGCCCCCATTCTTTCTGAATGTGAGAAGTTGTCCCCTGCTGATTGGACCAAGCTCTACCCTCTCTCTGCTCAGCAACTGTCAGCTCTGAACGCTTCTCAGGTCAGCTCCAATCAACCTCCTCTCACTCCAGGTGAATTTCTGGATGCAAATTCTCTTCACCTCATTCGAGACTCCTATATGACTTTGGTTGAGAGATTCAAGGTTTTCTATGACTTAAAGAAGGAGCTCCTGTCTCATCAGATCTCCTATCCCCTCAAGATGGACAAATTTCTTCTGTTTGCTAGCTTTGGGTCCTTCTCAACTTTCAAGATGGCCCTCGGCCGTGATCAATATGGGGTTTTTATTTCAAAGCAAAGGCTACTTCATCTCAAGAGGATGGCTCCCACTATGGGACCCTCCTATCAAATTGTGGTTGGAGCTTTTCAAGCTTATTTTGAAGAGCAGGAAAGATTGGCATTTCCTATCATCAGACAGTTTGCCTCTTTATTGTCTCCTGCCTTCTATCTTGATCCCTCCCTCTGGCCTCAAGATCAATGAAAATTTCTCTCCTTTTGTCTCTTCTTTTTTGTCTCTTTATCGAAGCTATATTGCTTTTTGCTTATATGACAAAAAGGGGGAGAACTATTTTAATATCTGAAATACATACTATTCTTGCATTCATTCATAAAACTCTTTGAAATTACTTCAGAATAGTTGCAGTAATTGCCTTGTTTTGTCATCACCAAAAAGGGGGAGATTGATGATCAATATGTTTAGTGATCAGTCTGTTCTCATGTAATTCTAATTAATTACATATTAATTTTGGTGAATAACAAAACATGATTAACAAAAGCTTCTCAAGTTTTCTAACATTCATTCTATAAGCTTGTGAGCACAGGAAAAATCTCAAGGAAAATTAAGCCCATCTGGTAAGTATTAGTACATCTGTAACATGTCAAGTTCAGTACGATATTTCTCTATGTCCACATCGACTTCTGTTAAAAATCACAACAATTTCCTTAGTGTATATCGATTTCAATAGGGCTATAACGATTTGATATCATAACGATTTCATAAGTATCTTAACGATTTCTTTATAAGAAAGAAACATCGTTTTTTTTCAAACAAATCGTTCCCACAACGATTCCTTTAGTAAATCATAACGATTTGCTCATTGCAACGATTTCTTTAGTCATCGTAACGATTTGCTCATCGCAACGATTCCTTTAGTAATCATAACGATTTGCTCATCGCAACGATTTCTTTAGACTTTGTAACGATTCGCTCATCGCAACGATTTCTTTAGACTTCATAACAATTTGCTCATCGTAACGATTTGCTCATCGTAACGATTTGCTCATCGCAAGGATTTCTTTGGACTTCGTAACGATTTGCTCATCGCAACGATTTCTTTAGACTTCGTAACGATTCGCTCATCGCAACGATTTCTTCGGTCATCGTAATGATTTGCTTCACGAAACGATTTGTTAAGTTTATCATAACGATTTGCTTCGCGTAACGATTTTTTAAGTTTATCACAATGATTTGCTTTGCGAAACGATTTGTTAAGTTTATCATAACGATTTGCTTCGCGTAACGATTTGTTAAGTTTATCACAACGATTTGCTTCGCGAAACGATTTGTTAAGTTTATCATAACAATTTGTTTCGCATAATGATTTGTTAAGTTTATCATCACGATTTACTTCGCGTAACGATTTGTTAAGTTTATCACAACGATTTGCTTCGCGAAATGATTTGTTAAGTTTATCATAACGATTTGCTTCGCGTAACGATTTGTTAAGTTTATCACAATGATTTGCTTCGCGTAACGATTTGTTAAGTTTATCACAACGATTTGCTTCGCGTAACGATTTGTTAAGTTTATCGCAATGATTTATTCAGCAAACATAACGATTTGATTATGTCTTACAACGATTTAGCTAAATTGACTTGATCATAACGATTCCATAATGTTGG
This sequence comes from Colocasia esculenta, assembly GCA_014218235.1. NCBI lineage: Eukaryota > Viridiplantae > Streptophyta > Magnoliopsida > Alismatales > Araceae > Colocasia > Colocasia esculenta. The sequence continues at coordinate 79,913,897 of CM024757.1, forward strand.
GTTGAGTGTGAACTTTATACATTTCCCCTCATAATTTTGATGATGACAAGTTGTGATTTTAATGCACAAATAAGTGGAACATGTTAAATACATCACGCATGCAATAACAATATTCAAAAAGTATGTTTCCAAACACATTTATCATTTATATTCATGATAATACATTGGACTAATGATTTATGTGTTTATTTCTCAGGGACATACAATTCTTGCAAGGGTAGTGTCGACACACCCCCTACTAGTGTCGACACAATGCTTCAAACCCAAGGCAAAATGATGAAGAAATGGTCAAGTGGTGTCGACACAGGATCAAGTTGTGTCGACACTAGATTCAGCTCCCAGAAGGCCTGTTTGCCAGTTCTGTACAGTGTGTCGACACAACCTGAAGTAGTGTCGACACTAGAGACCCTTCCCAGAGAACCTTTTGTGCCAGTTTGGGACAGTGTGTCGACACACCCCATGGGCAGGTCGAGACACTCTGGAAACTTTTTCACCTTAAGTCACATCTGGACATGTGGCACTCTAGGGATCATGTGGATCGGCCTTGGATCATGTGCCCACGACCCCCAATGGTACTTTTGGACACATTGGGCTATAAATACCCTCCAATTGGCCATCCAACACAAGAGAACCTCCAAGAGCCTTCCAGAAGTCGGTTTGGCGGCAAGAAGTGTTCTCCTCCCCGATCTTGCTCCCCTTGTGCTTCTTCAACCCAATTCCCACTTCTCCAAGCACAAGAAGTGAAGATTGATCCAAGATGAAGCAGTGAGATCACTTCCAAGGGTATAGATCAAGTAGAAGCAGCCAATTGTGAAGATTTCAAGGAAGATCCCAAAGCACAAGTTGCAGAGCATCGGCCAGGGACTTCAAGGGATCAAGCTTCTTCACAATTCAGCCTCTACAAGGGAGTATACTTGAAGAACAAGGATCTTACACTCAATTCCTCAATTCCCCTTATTTCTTCTAAGTCATTCTTGAGATTGTGCATGATCTGTTGCATCAATCTTCTTGAATGAACTTTTATAGATCAGATCATTGCTAGACGATCTGGATCTTTGTGTTTTTGTTCTAGCAAGTTGTTTGTGAGCCTGTGTGCTCAGTGTTGAGTCGTTGTACTCAGTTGTGGTTGAGCAGTTGTGCTCAGGTGTCTAGAGTAGTCTTTGTAGCAACCTGAATTTTTAAGAAAAATAAAAAACAATTAAATAAAGAATTAAAACCTAGCTAAATGGATATTTAAATGAAAAGAGCATTAAATAAAACCCATTAAATGGAAAAGAGTAATGGGCTTTGCTTAATGGACCATCTAGAATTTATTGGGTCAAAATATGAATTTACAGAGGGAGTATAATAAGAAAATACCCTAAATTTGGAGTTTAATTGTATCATAATTGGAAAGGGGTTATTAAAGCAATAAAAGTGACAATTAGAGTTGGAATTGGATTCCTAAACCTACCCCATATGGTTTAGCACGAATTTGGTTCTCTTCCTAGCCTAAATAGAGATTGGAAAGTAAGGAAGGAAGGTTGGAATTAGGAAATCTCGTAATTAAGAGCAATTAGAGTAGAAATAGGAATAGGAACTTGTGTTTACATAAATACACCTCCTAAACCCTCTTGGCCGACCCTAGCTCGTTGCCAAAGGTTGTTGGACGTGGAGAAGAGGCCAAGAAGGAGAGGATCTCGTGGGAAGAAGGAGTTCTTGGAGCTTCTTCCTCGTTCTTGAAGTTCTAGCCCTAGAAGAGGAAATCAAGTCAAGGTAGGCATTCTCACAAGCATAAACCATGAAACTTTATTCTGTAGAATGTCTCGTCTATCAGAACGAAACCCTCAAGTTTCATAATTTTCCATCGAGCATATCTTTAGTTCTTGATTTTTCATGTTCTGCAACTTACATGACCCCGAACCCTCTTCTTAACTCTTGATCTCCTTGTATACTCAATCCCATGCTACGAAATTTTTATTGTAGGAACTGATGCATGTTAGGGATCTTTTGACCCTAAAAGCCTAATTTTTGTTGAGCATGTTGCTCGAATTAAATCAATCTTGCTCTCTATATCATGTTCTATGTTACTCACTCTTGTTCGTTCTTAAACCCTATTCAAACCATGCTCTCTCTCGAATTCCTTTTTACTGGAAGTACTCTCGCATGTCTAGTTTCATTTGCCACTGATTTCGTAATTTTTCATCATGTATATAATTAGTTATGATTTTCTAAACAACCCTGTATCAATTTGATTCAAGTTGGCCCGCAATCCAAAGCCTTGTCTGATTCCTGTCAGATCCAGGCACAGACCACCAGATTGCGACGGGCCGATATGTCACCTTCTGGAGGTTGATTGCGATAGTCTACCCGTCGCGTTCAGAAAGCGACAGGTAAGCCGTCGCTATCCCTGTGTCTATCTTGTCGCGACCCTTTCCCGCCTCTGTCGCGTTCACAAGGCCGTCGCGACAGTACCCATGTCGCGATCTGCCTACCCCTGTCGCAATCGTCATTGGCCCATGTCGCGTTCGCAGGTTTTTGATGAAAACCCTTAAAAATTATTTATGTCGCTTTCTAAATAATTCTTACGCCTTTTTACGGTTATACCCCCAGTAAAAACCCTGCTTTAAAATAGAGCTATATTGAATGTTTTAAAATAAATATTCACGACTTCTTTTCTATCTATGATTTCTCCTACACATGAACACACATGAACCATCCATATATGGCTGAAATCGGGCATAAAATATCTCATAATGTATCCGGTAATTTATTGTAATAAAGTATATTAATTGCCCTATTTTAAAGGACTTGTATTCGTTTCTTGCGTTGTTTATATACCGATATCGACGCTCCACTATTCTAGAATTCCTCTAGAACGTCGAACACCTATTTTATATACACACTTTACTTGGCTTGTGGTGAACTCTCCGTCGGATATTCCTTTCGCCGGACTAGTGAACCCTTGCACAAGGCCTCCGTAAGTCTCCTCTGATCATGGATTCCCACATGGTCGACGAGCCAGTTGTACCCTAACACCCATTACACCTTAAGGGATCGATATGATCCAAACGGCTATTAGAAGTTCGCTCTTACCTTGAATCATGTCGGACCTCTGGACTTGTTCATAACATGGCCAGCGGGAAGATCGTGAGTTCCACCTGACTGCCAACACCAAGTGTGCGTGTTGTGCAACTGTTACTATCGCCTGTTTACTCGTCGCATTACGTGCAATGACCACTAGCTCTCATCTGTACTCTACTCGCTCGTCTATTCACGTTCACTCTACTATCTCGTCTATTCATCTAGTGCTCTCATCTACTTCTTGGTACTCTATATTGGCCATTGACTGATTGTCTAAAGATAAACAATATAACCAATGCCTGGCAATATATAAAGGGCCCGATCTGGTCTTAGGATGTGCGCCCGAAAGTGCTAGTGCCCATGGGAGTTAAATGATCAGAGTGTTTGGCATTACACTCAAGTGCTATCTATCTCGACTATCTATATGACAATCAAAACACAAAACGTGCTATACTCTCTCGATGTCTAGAATGACAAACAAGTGCTATACTCATCGTGCTATTATTATACTTGTGCTAGTTGTGCTATGACCATCCTGCTATTCGTGTTGTACTCGATACTTGTGCTATTTTTGGAAACTATACTCGATCTCGTGCTATTGTGTTATCTCTTGCTATATTTTGACTCTCTTGTACCTGCTATCTTTAGACACTCTGCCATTAAATGCGTTAATTATTTAAAGCCTGCTTGAGCCTGAGATTTAAGTCCTACTGGGCGTTATCGCTCACCCTACGTTATTTGATGTTGTGTTCTCAGGTGAGACCGAGGATGACACATACACTCACGAGGAAGGGAATGACCAAGAGTGAAGCCAGGAGTACCCTCGAGTCGTTATGTTATCTTAGAGTTGTAGTTAGTTATTTCCTATTATTCGAAATGTAATTGGGCCCTATAGAATGGCTCTGATATTAGTGGTTGTAACTAGACATTCGAAAAGTTATTAACGAAAAAGGTTTGCTTTAGTATTATTCAATGTGCAATGGTTTGATGTCTAGTATACGCTCTATACCTTTTTCTTGCAACTGCCTTCGCGCTCCGATATTCCGCGTCGGGGCGTGACAGTTTTGTGGTATCAGAGCCTAGGTTATTCTAAGTATAGGGTGATCTAGGTTGACCAGCCTCGACTAAGAGTCAGTAATCCTACCTATGAGAGATGTGGGTAGAACCATGGGTAATGAGCTAAAATAAACTCACACACGCACAAATTAAACTTTTAATCAGCATTATAACTATCCAACTATTTTGTAGGAACTAAACAGCTACAATGACTGCAGAACGTGCCCAGATGAGAGGCATGCAACAGTCCCTCCAGGAACTGACTCATGCCATAATACAAGCCACCCAGCAAGGCGGTGGTAACCGCAGAGGGAACCAACCCGGTGCAGGCGAGCTGCATCGCAATTTCAGGGGTCTGAACCCGCCTAGGTTCAGTGGGTCTACGGATCCAGATGAAGCGGAGCACTGGCTAAAGGAAACGGAAAGGATCTTCCGTGTAATGCAATGTGCGGACGGAGAAAAACTCCTATTAGCGACATTCCAACTGGAGAAGGATGCCCGCGCATGGTGGGAGTCTGTGGAAGCCACAATGGATAACGGCCAATTTACTTGGGCCGAATTTAAGGAAGCTTATAATGCTAAGTACTTCTCTGAACAAGTACATGAAAAGAAAGCTGTTGAATTCGCTGCTCTTAAACAGCGAAGCCTGACGGTAGCAGAATACGAAGCCCAGTTCTCTAGACTGGCATGCTATGCTGTACATCTGATCAACACTGAGAGAATGAAGGCTAAGCGCTTTCTAAATGGCCTAAAGCCTCAGTACATTACCCAACTGGCGCCACTAGACATACAAACTTATATCGAGATGGTTAAGAAGGCCCAGCTGCTAGAAGATGCTACGGACTTCACCAACCGTATCAAGGGGAAGTTCCTAAAGAAAGAAATGACATCGGGACCAGCATCTGCCAAGCCGACCAACGGCAAAAAGCGTCCTTTCCACCCAACTGAGGGATCCAGCCAAGATAGGAAACCCAAGGTCTTCATCCCCAGCACACAAACAAAGAGCCACTGCAAACACTGTGACAAACCTGGTCACACTGCTGATGAGTGCTGGAGAAAAGCCGGAGCGTGTCTGCGCTGTGGAAGTCGTGAGCATCGCATACCCGAGTGCCCGATGCTGAAAGAAAATGAGAAGCGCACTGCTATGTTTAAGAAACAGGGCAGGCTGCAAGCCCTGCACAACGAAGAAACCATCGAGGAAGGTGGCGTGGTAGATGGTACCCTGCAAGTCTTTTCTTTGCCAGCATTTGTGTTATTTGATACTGAAGCTACTCATTCATTCATATCTCAACACTTTGCTGATACCTTGACTGCAAAACCTACAACCATGGGTTGTGAATTCTCTATCACAACACCCTTGGGGGAGAAGGAGAAACTAAACCAATACTTTCCATCTATCGATGTAATGATCGGAGACCATAACCTAAAGGCCAACCTAGTATGCATGTCCATGGAAGGGTATGATGTCATATTGGGAGCCGACTGGTTGTCCACATATGGGGCAAGCGTCGATTGTAAGAAAGGAAGGGTGACCTTTAGTGACTTTCCTAAATTAGCATTCACTGGGATTAGACATAAGAAGCGGATGTCTCTAGTCTCTGCCTTAAAAGCCCATAACATGATAAGGAAAGGATGTTTTGCTTTCCTTGCGGCCGTCATAGTCGAAAAGAAGGGTTCAAAAATAGAAGACATCCACATAGTCCAGGACTACCCAGATGTATTCCCTAAAGATTTACCCGGGATTCCCCCTGAACGTGACGTCAACTTCGCCATTGAGTTGACTCCTGGAGCTGCCCCGGTATCGCGTCAATCGTACCGGATGTCGCCTGCCAAATTGAAAGAACTAAAAGCACAACTGATGGAGCTGCTAGAGAAGGGGTTCATCAGACCTAGTACCTCCCCTTGGGGAGCACCTATGCTATTCGTCAAGAAGAAGGATGGGTCGATGAGACTATGCATCGACTATCGTCAACTCAACCAATTGACCATCAAGAACAAGTACCCATTGCCTAGGGTCGATGAACTATTCGACCAGATATCTGGAGCCCAATACTTCTCCAAGATCGATCTTCGATCCGGTTATCATCAAATGAGGATCAAGGATGACGATATCTTCAAAACGGCCTTCAGGAGCAGGTATGGACATTACGAATTTGTTGTTATGCCTTTTGGTCTAACCAATGCTCCTGCAGCCTTTATGCAACTCATGAACAACATATATCGGCCATACCTTGACAAATTTGTGGTCGTCTTCATTGACGATATCCTCATATATTCAAAGACCAAGGAAGATCATGAAGAACACTTGAGGACTGCACTACAAGTCTTACGAGACAACAAACTATATGCAAAATTAAGCAAGTGTGAGTTCTGGCTCGAAGAAGTGTCTTTCTTGGGCCATGTCATATCAAAGGATGGCATCTCTGTTGATCCCTCCAAAGTCGAAGCTGTACTCAACTGGGAGAGACCAACCAACGTCACCGAGATAAGAAGCTTCCTAGGACTGGCTGGCTACTACAGGCAGTTCATCAAGGACTTCTCTAAGATCGATGTTCCTCTCACACGTCTGACACGAAAGGAGAATCCATACTCCTGGAGTAAAGAGTGTGAGAAAAGTTTCCAAACCCTCAAGGACTGTCTTACCTCAGCACCTGTTCTCGCTCTACCAGTAGAGGGAGAATGTTTCTCAGTCTACACCGATGCCTCAGGAATCGGGCTAGGATGTGTACTCATGCAAAAGGAGAAGGTCATCGCCTATTCTTCAAGACAACTGAAGACACATGAAGTCAACTATCTTGTACATGATCTCGAGCTGGCTGCTGTGGTCTTCGCCCTGAAAATCTGGAGGCACTATCTCTATGGTGAGCAATTCACTGTCTACTCAGATCATAAAAGTCTAAAGTACCTATTCTCCCAGAAAGAACTCAACATGAGGCAGAGAAGATGGTTAGAATATCTAAAGGACTTCGATTTCAACATCCAATACCATCCAGGTAAGGGAAACGCCGTGGCTGATGCTCATAGTAGAAAGCCAATGGCATCTATCTCAAGTCTAGTCCTTGGTGAGATGCAATTACTTGAACAATTCGCGAGGCTAGACTTAAATATTGAACATAGGGATCATCATGTTTTGATTGCCAATCTTAAGATCCAATCTGATCTGCTGGAGGAAATCAAGATGCAGCAGGACAACGATCCATTTTTGGTTCGTGTCAAGGAAACCTTAGCAGATAGACCAGATTTTGCCATGACTGAAGATGGAAGGTTAGTATTCCAAGGGAGAACTTGTGTCCCAGACAACGAAGCCCTAAAAAGGAAACTAATGGATGAAGCTCATCAAACTAAGTACACTATTCATCCGGGAGGTACCAAAATGTATCAAGACATGAAAAGAACATTTTGGTGGCCGAATATGAAGAGGGAAGTAGCCGAGCATGTAGCTCATTGCCTCACATGTCAGCAAGTAAAAGCGGAACACCTGCGCCCTGCCGGTGTACGCAGACCGCTAGATATCCCAGAATGGAAGTGGGAAAGCATTGGCATGGACTTCATCATGGGTTTACCTAGAACTCGTGGTGGACTTGACGCCATATGGGTCATCGTTGACCGGTTGACCAAATCTGCGCACTTCTTACCCATAAAGAGTACATGGTCTGTGGAGGTGCTAGCTGCATTATATATCAAGGAGATCGTGCGGTTGCACGGTATTCCGTCATCTATTATCTCAGATTGAGATCCAAGATTCACCTCTCATTTTTGGAAAGGTCTGCAAACTGCTCTCGGTACAAAGCTTAATTTTAGTACTGCCTTTCACCCGCAGACTGATGGGCAAACTGAGAGGACAAATCAAATTGTAGAGGACATGTTAAGAGCCTGCATTATTGATTTCAAAGGTCATTGGAATGACCACTTACCCTTGATTGAGTTCGCCTATAACAACAGTTACCAGGCGAGTATTAAAATGGCACCATTTGAAGCACTTTATGGCAGGAATTGTAGATCTCCTGTGTGCTGGAATGAAGTGGGAGAACAGCAATGGTTAGGACCTGACATGGTACAAAGTACAACCTGAGATATACAGATGATACGAGATCGACTCAAGATTGCTCAGTCTAGACAGAAGAGCTATGCTGATAAGAGAAGACGGGATCTGGAATTTCAAGTAGGAGATCATGTGCTATTAAAGGTATCTCCTACCCGTGGTATTCAAAGATTCGGAGTGAAAGAAAAACTTAGCCCAAGATTCATTGGTCCTTTCGAAGTACTTGAAATGATTGGTGAAGTTGCTTACAGACTGGCCTTGCCGCCAAATTTGGCAACTGTGCACAATGTCTTCCATGTCTCCATGCTTAGAAAGTATGTGTACGATCCTACACATGGCATTCGCCATGATGATCTGGTGTTAAACAAGGACATGACGTATGAAGAGAAGCCGATCAAGATATTGGACCGGAAGGTACAACAACTCAGAAATCGTCTCATTCACGTGGTGAAGGTCTTATGGAATAACCGCGGAGTGGAAGAAGCCACATGGGAACCAGAAGGAATTATCAAACGTAACTACCTGATCTATTTGGTAAGTCATTCTCTCCTGTGAGGTCATATGAATTTGGGGACCAAATTCTTTTAAGAGGGGGAGGATGTAGCAACCTAAACTTTAAGAAAAAAAAAATTAAATAAAGAATTAAAACCTAGCTAAATGGATATTTAAATGAAAAGAGCATTAAATAAAACTCATTAAATGGAAAAGAGTAATGGGCTTTGCTTAATGGACCATCTAGAATTTATTGGGTCAAAATATGAATTTACAAAGAAGTATAATAAGAAAATACCATAAATTCGGAGTTTAATTATATCATAATTGGAAAGGGGTTATTAAAGCAATAAAAGTGGCAATTAGAGTTGGAATTGGATTCCTAAACCTACCCCATATGGTTTAGCACGAATTTGGATCTCTTCCTAGCCTAAATAGAGATTGGAAAGCAAGGAAGGAAGGTTGGAGTTAGGAAATCTCGTAATTAAGAGCAATTAGAGTAGAAATAGGAATAGGAACTTGTGTTTACATAAATACACCTCTAAACCCTCTTGGCTGACCCTAGCTCGTTGCCAAAGGTTGTTGGACGTGGAGAAGAGGCCAAGGAGGAGAGGATCTCGTGGGAAGAAGGAGTTCTTGGAGCTTCTTCCTCGTTCTTGAAGTTCTAGCCCTAGAAGAGCAAATCGAGTCAAGGTAGGCATTCTCACAAGCATAAACCATGAAACTTTATTCTGTAGGATGTCTCGTCTATCAGGAACGAAACCCTCAAGTTTCATAATTTTCCATCGAGCATATCTTTAGTTCTTTATTTTCATGTTCTGCAACTTACATGACCCGAACCCTCTTCTTAACTCTTGATCTCCTTGTATACTCAATCCCATGCTACGAAATTTTTATTGTAGGAACTGATGCATGTTAGGGATCTTTTGATCCTGAAAGCCCTAATTTTTGTTGAGCATGTTGCTCGAATTAAATCAATCTTGCTCTCTATATCATGTTCTATGTTACTCATTCTTGTTCGTTCTCAAACCCTATTCAAACCATGCTCTCTCTCGAATTCCTTTTTACTGGAAGTACTCTCGCATGTCTAGTTTCATTTGCCACTGATTTCGTAATTTTTCATCATGTATATAATTAGTTATGATTTTCTAAACAACCCTGTATCAATTTGATTCAAGTTGGCCCGCAATCCAAAGCCTTGTCTGATTCCTGTCAGATCCAGGCACAGACCACCAGATTGCGACGGGCCGATATGTCACCTTCTGGAGGTTGATTGCGATAGTCTACCCGTCGCGTTCAAAAAGCGACAGGTAAGCCGTCGCTATCCCTGTGTCTATCTTGTCGCGACCCTTTCCCGCCTCTGTCGCGTTCACAAGGCCGTCGCGACAGTACCCATGTCGCGATCTGCCTACCCCTGTCGCAATCGTCATTGGCCCATGTCGCGTTCGCAGGTTTTTGATGAAAACCCTTAAAAATTATTTATGTCGCTTTCTAAATAATTCTTACGCCTTTTTACGGTTATACCCCCAGTAAAAACCCTGCTTTAAAATAGAGCTATATTGAATGTTTTAAAATAAATATTCACGACTTCTTTTCTATCTATGATTTCTCCTACACATGCACACACATGAACCATCCATATATGGTTGAAATCTAGCACAAAATATCTCATAATGTATCCGGTAATTTATTGCAATGAAGTATATTAATTGCCCTATTTTAAAGGACTTGTATTCGTTTCTTGCGTTGTTTATATACCGATATCGACGCTCCACTATTCCAGAATTCCTCTAGAACATCGAGCACCTGTTTTATATACACACTTTACTTGGCTTGTGGTGAACTCTCCGTCGGATATTCCTTTCGCCGGACTAGTGAACCCTTGCACAAGGCCTCCGTAAGTCTCCTCTGATCATAGATTCCTACATGGTCGACGAACCGGTCGTACCCTAACACCCATTACACCTTAAGGGATCGATATGATCCAAACGGCTATTAGAAGTTCGCTCTTACCTTGAATCACGTCGGACCTCTGGACTTGTGCATAACATGGCCAGCGGGAAGATCGTGAGTTCCACCTGACTGCCAACACCAAGTGCGCGTGTTGTGCAACTGTTACTATCGCCTGTTTACTCGTCGCATTACGTGCAATGACCACTAGCTCTCATCTGTACTCTACTCGCTCGTCTATTCACGTTCACTCTACTATCTCGTCTATTCATCTAGTGCTCTCATCTACTTCTTGGTACTCTATATTGGCCATTGACTGATTGTCTAAAGATAAACAATATAACCAATGCCTGGCAACATATAAAGGGCTCGATCTGGTCCTGGGATGTGCGCCCGAAAGTGCTAGTGCCCATGGGAGTTAAATGATCAGAGTGTTTGGCATTACACTCAAGTGCTATCTATCTCGACTATCTATATGACAATCAAAACACAAACCGTGCTATACTCTCTCGATGTCTAGAATGACAAACAAGTGCTATACTCGTCGTGCTATTATTATACTTGTGCTAGTTGTGCTATGGCCATTCTGCTATTCGTGCTATACTCGATACTTGTGCTATTTTTGAAAACTATACTCGATCTCGTCCTATTGTGTTATCTCTTGCTATATTTTGACTCTCTTGTACCTGCTATCTTTAGACACTCTGCCATTAAATGCGTTAATTATTTAAAGCCTGCTTGAGCCTGAGATTTAAGTCCTACTGGGCGTTATCGCTCACCCTACGTTATTTGATGTTGTGTTCTTAGGTGAGACCGAGGATGACACATACACTCACGAGGAAGGGAATGACCAAGAGTGAAGCCAGGAGTACCCTCGAGTCGTTATGTTATCTTAGAGTTGTAGTTAGTTATTTCCTTTTATTCGAAATGTAATTGGGCCCTATAGAATGGCTCTGATATTAGTGGTTGTAACTAGACATTCGAAAAGTTATTAACGAAAAAGGTTTGCTTTAGTATTATTCAATGTGCAATGGTTTAATGTCTAGTATACGCTCTATACCTTTTTCTTGCAACTGCCTTCGCGCTCCGATATTCCACGTCGGGGCGTGACAGTCTTACTCTAGAGGTTGTGTGAGTTGTAGAACTCAGTGTGTTGGAGTTGTCAGGCTTCAGTGTGTGGTGTATCCAAGTTGTGTAGTGGATCCTCACAGTGTGAGGGGTGGATGTAGGATTCACGTGGTGTGATTTCTGAACCACCTAAAAATCTCTGTGCAGTGGTTTGTTTGTGATTCAAATTCACTTTGCGCTAGATGTATGCATAGGGTTTTTTGAATTCACTTCTAATCAACTTGATCTCACACTCTAATCATATAATTCACACAATCACTCATCAGATCTATAAAGTGCTCCTTCAAATTGCCTCTGATTCAAAGCATTGATTTAAATTGGCTAAGCTTCCGCAGTTTTTGGCTTAGATCTATTCAACCCCCCCCCCCCTTCTAGATCTGATCCAACCTTTTTTCGATCCTAAAATTGGTATCAGAGCGGGTTTATATCTGATCTGATCTAAGTGCTTTTTGTTTGTTCTGTGTGTTTTACTTGCTTGCTTGCTAAGTGTTTCCTTCATTGCACCATCAATTTGATTCAATGGATTCCAGAGGGTTCATAGCTGAGGGTCATTCCATTAATAGGCCACCCTTCTTCAATGGGACTGACTACTCCTATTGGAAGAATAGAATGCAAGTCTTCCTTAGAACCAAAACTATGTAATCTGGAAAGTAGTCGAGGTAGGTCCCTATGAGAACCAGGGAGAGGAAGAAACCTGGACCAGGGAACAGATTAGAAGGGCTACCCTGAACTATAGTGCCATGAATATGATCCAATGTGTAGTCCACCCTAAGGAGTACTCAAGAATCTCCAAGTGCAAATCTGCCAAGGAGATGTGGGATAGGCTTGAGGTACTCTATGAGGGAACATCCCAAGTAAAAGAAACCAAAGCTAACATTATTGTTTCTGAGTATGAACTGTTTATGATGAAATCTGATGAGACAATTTCTGAAATGTTTGCTAGGTTTATGATCATTGTGAATGTACTGAAGGCTTTAGGTAAGGATTATACAGATGCTGATTTGGTACGGAAAATCTTGCGCTCTCTCTCTTCAATTTGGCACACTAAGGCCACAGTCATCGAAGATTCTAAAGATTTGTCCAAAATCTCTTTGGATGAATTGATAGGATCCTTAATGACTTATGAAATAAACCTGAAAAGAAATGAAGAGCACATAATAAAAACCAAACCAATAGCCCTCAAAGCTTCATCTAGTAACAAAGACAAGAATCAGGAGAAAACAAGTTCTGATGAGTCTGAGTCCAATGAGGATGAGCTTGCCCTCATGACCAGGCAATTCAGAAAATTCTTAAAATATAGAAAAGGAAAACTCTCTGGGAAAAAGAAATTCCCATCAGGAAAAAGAAACACTTCCTTTTCTAATGCCAATTCAAGTAGAAATCAGAAATCTGATGAAGTTGTCATTTGTTACAGGTGCAACAAACCAGGACATATGAAGGGAGAATGTCCTGAGAACAAGAAGGAGAAATACAAGAAGATTCACAAATTCAAGAAGCCAAAAGCAATGGTTGCCACTTGGTCTGATGAAGACTCAATTGAGAAAGAAGAAGAAAAGTCCTCAAGCTCTGAGAGTGAGGAAATTTGCTTTATGGCAAATGGCTCAGATGGAAAGGTAAGCACATCTTTTGAAGATTATTCAATTGATGATTCGCTTGATGCGTATGCTGAACTTTTGAAAATTATTCTGAAATAAGAAAAGAAAACAAACATCTAAAGAAGAAAATTGAAAACATTCTGCATAACCAATCAATAAACAAAAGAATTTGTGAATTGGAAAATGAAGTAGCTGAGCTCCATAAGGAAAAAGAAAATCTTCTGAATGTGATTGATGAGCTCAAGCTTGCATCCCAAAAGGCCACTCATGAGTTTAAAGAATTGTCTAAAAAGCTGGAATTGGAACAAAAAGAAAAACAACAAAATGCTGATGAAATCAAAACCTTAGAAAACCAGCTAAAAGAAAAAGAACAAGTCATTGAAACCTTCACAAAAGGTAAAGACAATTTTGATGCCTTGCTAGGAGTCAGAATGAGATCTGAATCAAATGGACTAGGATTCAACAAACAAAAATCAAAGAAAGACAAATCTGGTGAGATAAGGGAAAAAACACATTGATAAATTTTGTCAAAGGTCCTAGTCTTGAAAACACAAAAAACAAGCAAGTGTCAAGCAACACAATAAAGACTTCAAAAACCCAGAACAAAAGAAACCAAACAGGTCGACACAATCACCTGACAGGTCGACACCAGTCCACAAAAAGATGAAATCTGTGACTGTTGTGTCGACATCAGTCAAGGACAGGTCGACCTGCTCAACCTCAATAAACACAAACCAGTCAACCAAAAATTCAAATAAAAATTTGAAAAATAAGAAAAATTCAAAAGAAGCCATTCATGACAAACCTTGGACTTCCAAGACAGCACATCAAGCTGATTGGACTAATTCTTGGAACCAATGGTATCACAATCCATTTTGGTACCACCCTCAATTCTTCTATCCAAATTTTTCAATGTACCAACAAAACCCTTGGTTTGTACCTCCACAACTGAACACTCATGTCCAAATGCAAAACTCCCCTCCTAAAGAGAAAAAGAACATTAGTGTTTTTATTCCAAAAGGGGAAAACAAATTGAAAAAGGTAAAAAAACACCACTAAAACAAAATAAAAACAAAAAATAAATCAAATTTGGGTTAGAAAAGATTTGATGTCAATGCTCAAACATTCTGATGGTCCCAACAATGTTTGGGTACCAAAATCTTCTCTCCACTGATTGATTTTGCAGGAAGGTCGTGCACCCAACTCAAATGTGTGGTTCCTTGATAGTGGGTGTTCACGACACATGACTAGAGACAAAACTAAATTTTCATTCCTGATTGAGAAGGAGGGAGGTTCTATTACATTTGGAGGTAAAAATAAAGGAAAAATTATTGGATCTGGAAAGGTTGGTCAATCTTCCTCAAACTTAGTTGATAATATTTTGTTAGTTGATGGTTTAAATTACAATTTGCTGAGCATTAGCCAACTATGTGACAAAGGTCACAAAGTTGTGTTTGAATCTGATTTTTGCAAGATAATTGACTCATCAACTGATAAAATAAAATTCTTTGGAAAGAGGGAAAACAATGTCTACATCATCAACCTTGATAAAAACTTTTCTGAAAATATTTGTCTTGTTGCAAATAAGAATGAAATTGCATGGACTTGGCACAAAAGACTTGATCATGCAAGTTTCATAACAATAAATAAACTGTTAAGGCTGAATTTGGTTAAAGGTCTTCCTGAATCCTTTTCTAATGTAGAAAATCAAGTTTGTGGGATTTGTGCCCAAGGAAAACAAACCAGAAAATCTTTTAAAACCTTCAATGAGGTACTCACATCTAAGCCACTAGAATTACTTCACATGGACCTCTTTGGCCCAACAAGAATTCTAAGTCTTAGTGCAAAAGATATGGGTTTGTCATTATTGATGATTTTACTAGATTTACATGGGTTATCTTTCTGTCCCACAAAAGTGATGCTTGCCTTGAGTTCAGGAATTTCTGTACCACTGCCTTAACAAGTTTTCCATATAAAATCAAAAACATTTTGACTGATCATGGGGGTGAGTTTGAAAACAAATCATTTTCTGATTTATGTGCTGAACTTCACATATTTCACAAGTTTTCTTCTCCAAGAACTCCAGAACAAAATGGAGTTGTGGAAAGAAAGAATAGAACTTTTGTGGAAATGGCTAGATCCATGCTCTTAGAAAGCAATTTGCCCAAATCCTTCTGGGCTGAAGCTGTGAATACATCAAATCACATTCTCAATAGAGCATTGGTCAGACCAAAAATCAAAAAAACCCCTTATGAGTTGTTGAAAAACAAAAAGCCAACCTTGTCTTATTTCAAAATCTTTGGGTGTAAATGTTTTATGCATAACAACAATAAGGAAAATCTTGACAAGTTTGATGCTAAAAGTCAGGAGGCTATCTTTCGTGGCTATTTTGAAGTGTCAAGAGCTTTTAGAGTTTACTCTCTCAAGAACAAAACTGTTGAAGAGTCTCCACATGTTATTTTTTATGAAAATTCCTTTTCAACTCATGGTTCTAAATCTTGCAGGGACAGTCAAGATAATGAAGAGGATGATTTCATTGTGGATTCTTCACCAACTGTTAAGGAAAATGAAGACATTGGTGACAATTTGAACATTCATTCACCTACTCCTAGTGGATCAAGTAATGTTGTTCCAGACTTAAGTGCAACTCAACAGGTAACTTCTGAACATAGATTTTTGAGAGATCACCCATTAGAAAATGTTGTTGGCAATGTGCATGATAGGGTAAGAACTAGATCATCATTCCTGAATGCAATTCATGAAGACCACTAGCACTAATTTCCCAAGTTGAACCAAAATCAATTGATGAAGCTCTAATGAGTTCTGATTGGATCAATGCAATGCATGATGAACTTCATCAATTTGAAAGAAATCAAGTATGGGAATTAGTACCTAGACCTAGTGACCAATCAGTCATTGGCACTAGATGGGTTTTCAGAAATAAATTGAATGAAAATGGTCAAGTCATAAGTAATAAAGCTAGGCTAGTTGCTAAGGGGTACAACTAAGAATTTGGAATTGATTTTGAAGAGTCATATGCCCCTGTAGCTAGGCTAGAAGCTGTAAGAATTTTTCTTGCTTTTGCATCTTCACTGAAATTTAAAGTTTATCAAATGGATGTTAAAAGTGCCTTTTTGAATGGTTATATAAAAGAAAATGTTTTTGTTGAACAACCTCCGGGCTTTGAAAATGAAAAATATCCTAATCATGTTTTTAAGCTTCATAAGGCTCTTTATGGTCTTAAACAAGCTCCAAGGGCTTGGTATGACCGTTTGAGTTCTTTTCTGCTTGAAAAAGGATATTCTAGAGTTAATGTTGATCAAACCCTGTTCACAAAAACTGTCAATAAACAAATAATTGCAGTCCAAATTTATGTTGATGACATAATATTTGGATCAACCAATAAGAGCATGTGCAATGAATTTCCAAACCAAATGAAAAATGAATTTGAAATGAGTTTAATGGGAGACTTACAATTTTCCTTGGGATTGCAGGTTAACCAAACCAGTGAGGGGATCTTCATAAGTCAAACCAAATATGTCAAAGAACTTCTGAAAAGGTTTGACTTCCAGAACCTCAAGCATTCAAGCACACCCATTGCAATTAATGCTAAACTAGAAGAAGACTCACTTGGTAAGTCAGTAGACCCAAAGACATACAGAGGTATGATTGGTTCTTTACTCTATCACCCACTTCTAGACCTGACATTCAGTTCAGTGTGTGCTTGTGTGCTAGATTTCAAGCTAATCCAAAAAAGTCACATGTTAGCTGTTAAAAGAATCTTTAAATATCTTGTTGGAACATGTGATCTTGGAATTTGGTATCCTGCTGGTTGTAAGTTAGATTTGATTGCCTATTGTGATGCTGATTATGTGGGTGTAAACTTGTAGAAAAAGCACAAGTGGCTTGTGTTTGTACTTAGGTGGATGCCTAATCTCTTGGGCTTCTAAAAAGCAACACTCAGTTGCTCTATCAACTGCAGAGGCTGAGTATGTTGCAGCTGGTAGATGTGGCACTCAAATTCTTTGGGTGAAACATCAACTTCTTGATTACAACCAAGAGTTAGGTTGTGTTCCCATTCTTTGTGACAACACAAGTGCCATAAATTTGTCTAAAAACCCAATTCAGCATTCTAGAACAAAACACATTGAAATTAGGCATCATTTCTTGAGGGATGAGGTGGCAAAGAAATCTTTTGAACTCCTCTTTATTGAAACTGAAAAACAAATTGCTGACATCTTCACCAAACCTCTTCCTAACAATAGATTTTCATCCTTGAGGAGAGAGATTGGTCTTTGCAAATGTCCATCTTCTTGATCTCTCTCATTTGGGTTGAGTGTTTAGGCATATTCTGAGGGGGAGTCATTGTTTCATCATTCTTCTTTGCTTCCTTGATTCATATTGTTCACATCTCTCACAATTCAACTTCTATTTCTTTTTGACAATAAATTCTTCAACTCACATTGTGTTGAACTTCTTGGTATATCAAATGGTGACTTGAAGAAGGACAAGTTCTGCTTGTCTGGACACTTTCACTATGCGAGAGTATATGTCTCCGCCAAGTACCAAGAAATGAATATGCAATTATTGAGGGGGAACTTTTGTTGTTCAAAGAGAATCATTTCTGTTTTCAAATCTTGCATATCTTTATCTTGATGAAAAATTGTTGGAATCATCATCTCAGGGGGAGCTAGAGAATTCACAAGTCATTCTTTTTGCAAAATTCAAAACTCTTCTTGAATTACAACAACTTCCTTGCATGATGTACTCATTGAGTTGTCTAGAACCTCAAAATGATTTTTTTTTTAGTGATCTACTACATCTTTTTACAGTCTAACTCTCAACTATACTCTTCAAGACTACAGAAATTCAAATCTCTTTCAAAGACTGAAGGATATTGTGTGCCTTGAATTTAAACTTTTTTTTGCAACTGATGTGGGATATAAATGCTTTCATTTTATAAAATTCTCCTTACAATTACCATTCAACAGAGCAATGGCACAGATGCTGAGAAACTACAAACCTTCACAATGAAAAAGTGTCCATGTATGTCATGAGGTATTATTGCTATCTCTGTTCAAAGGGGTTCAAAAATCAAACAATAAAAACAAAAATGCTCTATACATTTTGATGATGACTAAGTAACTAGAAATATTGGCGTCTGATAAACGTATATTTCCATGTCAAAAGGTTATCATTTACTCCTTGAAACTGGATAATGGGTAAATCTCTAGTATCCAGGGACTATGGTGTGTAAAAAGAATTAGTTCTTGAGTGAACAAGATTTACTACATTTGATAGTTTGTTTAAAAATTAAAAAAAAAAGTGTTTGTCCAAGGAGAATTGTTTAAAAGAATCATCCCTATCTTTAATCAGTTTGCTTTAAAGCTGTTTATTTTCATCACACTTGATCTCAATCTAAAAGACATTTTTGTTTCTTTGAATTTTGAGAATATGGTAGTTTGTCATTGATTGTTGAATGTATTATATCCCTCAAACCATCATTTTAATGGCTCAAGTCATTTAATGAACATATCCTGTAATTGTTATGTAAAACTTGAAGTTTGCTGAATTTTTGTAACAATTTGACAAATGAATTCTTTGGTGTCTTAAAAATCCATGAAAAGTTAATTCCATTCATATTTCATCATATTAAATATTTCCCAAAATTCACAAATTTTTCCCATGCTCGAATTTTCAAAATTCTTCAGGCCAGGTCGACACTACCTCCATCTAGTGTCGACACAGTCTAAGCCCATGTCGACACACTCCCTGTCTAGTGTCGACACACATACCTTTCTGGGCGATTCCAGTCATTGGCGCCGGTTTGGGGTTTCTTGTACCTGCGGGCCATTGTACCCCTAAAACCCTTTTATACCCCAGGTCGACCCCGTGGCCGCCTCTTACCTTTAAAAATGGCAAGAACCATCCTCTCCTTCCCTCCTCCCAACCATCTCTGTCTTCCTTCCCTTCACCCCATCTCCTTCATCCCCTGTTCTTCCTCATTCTTCTGCAACCATGGCTCCCAAGTAGGTGCCCCGCCGTGGTGCCAGGTCTAGGGCAAACGCCAGACCTATTGCCGTGGAAGAACAACCACCTGTTGAGCGGAGAAGCAAGCGTCACCATGACCCTGTATAGCAGCCAGGGATTTCTTCTGCATCTCCTACTCCATCTAAGAGAGGTAAGGCATCCTCTTCAAGTCGAGGTCCTTCCCTGAGGGGTTCTGCAAACCCTAGGAGGAAGATTCTGCAATCTTCTCCTGAAGTTTCTGAAGAGTCTTCATCTCATTCATCTGGATCTTCCCAGCCTTCAGAGGCAACCCCTTCCAAGTTGGCTAGTGAAGGGAAATCCATTTTGAAGCCTAGGGCAGTAGATTTGGACGACAATGTTTTAGCAACTGCATTTCCAGAAGTCCTTCAATTCTTCAACTTCCAGACTTGGTTATCTTTCATTTCTGCATTTAGAACCATTTACCGCAGACTTGTACAAGAATTTTACCAAAATTTAGAATGTATTGATGAGGGTTACAAGTCTGAAGTAAAGGAGTTTGGATAGATCTACCTACTGAGTTAGCAGCCACTTTGTTTAGAATTCCTGATGAAGGGGCAGATTACCACAATTTTGAATTTGATCTCCATGAGGCTTACTCCTTGATGACTGGACTCCCAGCTGTTGAGTCTGACCCAAAGCAAACCCATGTGACCAAGTTTAACACAAACACCTTCCCACCTGTGTTGAGACTTGTCCACCACATCCTTACCACAATCATCACACCCCAAAGTGGTGGAAGGGATAGACTCACAGACATTCAAAGATTTGTTATATATTGCATGATGAAGAACATCAAGATCAACCTGCATGTGATCATGTACCAGATCATGTCTGAGACTACTAGGAAAGATCTCCATAGGTCTCTTCCATATGCAGCTCATTTAACACCAGTTTTTTAGCACTTTGGAGTCTCATTTGAGAATGAAGAAGCCCAATCAATCCCAAAGTCCAATATTTACTGCTTCAAGCATTTGCAGAAGTTTATGGGATTTAGGCTTGAGGGTGATCAAGTGAGAAGAGGACCAGCTGTAGTTGAGGTCCCAGTGGCTCCTGAGGTAGTGGCACAACCTCCTGAGGTACCAGCCCATGAGGATCAGCCTCCTGTTGAGGAAGAAGCACAAATACCCCAAGATGTACCTCTCACACCTCCCTTTCAGACCTCTTCACCACTTCATCCTGCTGTGGATATTCCTTCATTCACTCCACCAGCTCATGCTCAAACCTCCAGTTCCTTTGGTGTACCTTCTGTTCCACCAGAGTTATATTCATTCCTAAATGACAAGTTTGATGCATTTACTTCTACCATCCAACAAATGTCAGAGAGCTTTGACCTGAAGATACAGAGGTTGGAAAATTCCATGAATGCTCAGTTCATCAAGCAGAAAGAAGCATCAGATCATGCAACTCAAAGGTTCAACAGACTCATTGGAACTTTGGCTGATGCATCCCTTGAATTGAAAGAACATCAAGAAACATTGGAAAAGGTCCTTCAAAGGATTTTAGCAAATTCTCAAACCAACCTATTCAACAGTCAAGAAGCAGTATCTCAGATATCCAAGACTAGGCTGTCATTTGCTCATATGGTTGATGACTTGGAAGGCATGAAAAATCTCTCAGCATACATAGACAGTGAGATGTCTACTTTCAAGAAGGAGCTCAGAAACATAAGCAAGCATGGAATTGCCAGCTCTTCTTCTTTTGGTGCACAACCAATTTCAGCTGACCTGTCAGTATTTCAGTCTGATATATATGAGAACAGTCAAAGATTTAAGAAATTGTGCATACAAGACTCTCCACAATGCAATCTCAGCTCAAGTCCAACCTTCATGCTATGGAATCAAGACTGAAGTCGATTGAATCACTCATCCTTCTCATTCCTCCTCCTCCTCCTCATGCTTAATGTACTTTTTATTTTGATGATGTCAAAGGGGGAGAAGAAGAAAGAAAAGAAAGAAAAACTTTGGAATGTATTTGAATGCTTGTAATGAACATCTTTGTTATGAAAAGTGATACTTGTTTTGTTGAATGAAAAGAAACACACTTGTCTTGAATGTGATTGAAAATCTTTGGAATGAATGTTAACGAATGTCAATGTCACATCCCGAGAATTACGCAGCGGATATTATTAATTAATTCGAGTCGATATTTCGAGACGTGAACAGTCGGCAAATAAGCCTCTAGCTAGCACGCACTAATTGTGTAACAACACAACATCATAATAGGGCCCATATGTTGAACTCAATATAAATTGCATTCAAATGAAAACTAGTACAGGACTAAGACTCAATAAAAGGGAAAGGACATTTAATCCTCACTTCCTACTACATTGTACTAACACTCGAAGCAAACTACTATAACTGGACTCATAGTTGGAACGCTCTTCACTCGGACGCATTCCCATCCTCGACTTGCTCTTCCTCTTGAACGTCATAGTCACCTAGATTGGGTAAAAGTAGGGATGAGCAAACTAGCCCAGTAGGATTTATATCTCAATGTGCGGGCAATAATATAAGTGATTAACATTTTAGAACTAGGTAAGCACGATGAATGAGATGCAAGTACGAATAAAACTCGTTAAATCATGATACATGAGAAACAAGCTAGATGGAGTGAACAAGATAGAACATGATTTTGAACAAGATGACGAGAAGGAACTAGCAATAGATCACTTTGTACAAGCACGCAAGATATCATGTAAATTGCAACAAATGCAGGATGGCCATATCACGCAAGCAAGCAAGCAAGATTGCACAAGCATGATCAAGTAACACTAATCAAGCACGTAGACACTAATGTACACCAAGGAAAGATCCACCAAGAATGCACATAGGTCACATGTATGTGGTTATGTATCTAACATTCAACAAGCAAAAAGTACTCCCAGCGCAGATGCAACGCCAGTAATCATTATACCCCATGGTTAACAGTATATCTATGACTCGCCGTCATTGGGGCTAGATTGGAGCCCTTGGACACACGCCGTGCCCTGTCAACATCTCATGTAAATTTTTAAATGTAGATACCCACAGTCATTAATAATGGCCTATGAGAGTTTCAATAAGTAAGGATGTGTAATGTCATGTTCATGATGATGATGGGAACAAGTAATAAGTAATTGAACATGATTTCATGATAACAATGGTCAAGAGATGAATTCGGCAACATAACGGTACGATTTGTACTTTGGTTAAATCTTTTCATTAATGGCTTTGGTCTAGATTGTAATCCCACTCACGAGAACAAGAAGAGAAAGGAAGTGCACGCTATCTCCAGGGAACTTCAATGGTACAACCAACTCGTCGGCCATGTGGGAATCCATGGTCAGAGGAGATTTACAGAGGCCTTGGTGAAAAGGTCGCTAGTCTATCGATTCGGAATGACCGGTAGAGAGTTTCCAATTTCCCAAGAAAGGGCTACCTAACAGTGCTAGTGTGTAGTGTGGTACGCGTGTCTCAATTCTCAAACCATCGGTCTCAAACTCGCAGGAAGCACTTGACAATATAACATGGAATAATACTATGCACTTTAACTCATCATGGTTTGCCATATTTTATGATAACTCTGATCATTTAAACATGGTAGAACAGTAGGAAGATTTATCATAAGTAGCGTGAATGGATCATAACATTTAAGGAGCACTTAGAATAGTCTTCATGTAATTAAAGCTTTTAAATGGGTTAATCACTTTTAAGCCATTAAATAACAATCATGTAATGATCAGACCTAAGACATGCAACTTACACAGTAAACATCACATTTATCCACACCTCGGGTATATGCGGAAAACTTTGTAAGAAAACACGTGGTTTCAGGTAAAAATCCTGAGATCGCGACATAGCCATATGAGGAAGGCGACAGGGTCTGTCAGGCCAGGGTCAGATCGCGACATGCACCTAAGAGGAAGGCGACATGGGTGTTGTCAGGCCAGGGTCAGATCGCGACAGGCTCACGTAAGGAAGGCGACAGGTCGGGCCCAGAAGGCGACACAGGGTGTGAGCATCGCGACAGGGAAGTCAGATCATGCAGGTAGATAGGCAACTAGAAGGGTGTCGCAACAAGACCTCTGAACGCGACCTTTCGGGCCGTCGCGTTCACAGGGTCCGTGCCTGGCTCTGACAGAGCAAGGACAGTGTCTTGGATTGCGGACCTGACTTCCTTCCTTTGACACAGGGTTCTTCTAAATAGAGAACAATTTATACACGGTATGAAAAATAACGAAACCAGTTTGAAACAACCTAGGCATACAAGGGTACTTCCAGTAAATCGGAATTGGATTTACCCTTGTAGTGAAATCCTGAGAGATTGCTCAGGGACTGGACGTCGGACTCCTAAGGAAAGGAGATCCGAACCAGGATAAATCCTTGTGTTGTGTGTTTGCTTGTGTGTGATTGTTTTTATCCTAACTAATACTAACACCAGCCGAAGTGTGCACATCTGTGTTTGTTTTGGTGAACAGGTTTAAGCTGATAATTTCTTTTAAAAAGACACATTCACCCCCCCTCTGGGCTACCTAGCTGGGCAACAGTTGTGGCTCCAATTTGCTTGTACTATACATGACTGTCTAGTGCCATAATATGGGTCCTGTGACCCTACTGACTCAAATGCATACTGTGCAGGGCACAGAGAGTGTCTGAGGGGCTCCAATCTAGTCCTAGGGGCAGAGAGCCACCCGAAAATACCTGCAGGGGCTATTGATGGTGTTATGCATTGCACCAGTTCTAACTGACTATACTGAATTCGCTAGACATCTGACTATTATGCTATTACTGTTAGTCTGAGGAGTTCAGACGTACTGTGATATTACTGTGCTATCACAAACTGTTATACTATTAGTCTGAGGAGTTCAGACGTACTGTGCGATTACTGTGCTATCGTTGACTGTTACTGAACGGTTGCTATCCTTGAGTGACTACTGCCGTATTCTATTAGTGCATTGTTGTGCAACCATACACGCTATCACGTTACACGCTATATCGTTACATGGCCAGTCCTTTATCGTTCTAGTTTTGCAATATTCTTGTTGAGTGTATTATCATTCTCTTTCTATCATGTGCTATTACTTTCTTGGCTATACTTGTTCGTTCTCTCTAGTTAACCTACTTTACAAGACATTAATCACTTAAAGCATGCTTGTTTACACAAGATATTAAGTCCTACTGAGCATTATCGCTCATCCTTCGTTATTTGTTATTGTGTTTTTAGATAAGTTGAATGATGACCTTACACACACCAACGAGAATGGACTGGAGTGTTGAGCGACCTGGAGTCATAGCGATGGAATGACCTTAGTATCATAAAGTCTAGTCAGATATTTTGTGACGACCCTCATTATACCGGTACGGTTATACCAACCCACGTCGGTATAGTGAACGTTATCACAGTGGGGCATTTACCCAAATGCTATCACATGATTGAGATACACACAAATATAGATACAACGTAGCGGAAGTAAAAGAACAAGGTCTTTCATTTCATCATCCACATTTTACATACATGGTCCCATGACAATTTAAAAGAAATAAAGTCCACATAATGAACTACTAAATTCAAATACATAGTTGTCCACAAATTACATAGTGTTTCTATTACAATGCCTCAATTTACATACGATGGAAGTCAAAATGTCACAACTACAACTCCGCCAAGCTACTCCCCGCGCTCGGAGTCGCTCTCTACGGTATCCTCCAAAGGTGTATCACATACTAAACCTGTACGCCGAAGCAAGGAATGAGTCTAAAAGACTCAGCAAATAACACCATACACGTCATACATGCATATATCACAATAAGACCCATAATCACTTTCAATAGCCAAACATATAGCATGGTAGGAAAACAACCTATCATGATACTTGTATAAAACTTAAACACATGTACATGGTTTATGTCATTCCACATTAAAGTCCCTACCACATGCTTTCTAATTGTCTATTCACATGAGAGCTACATTCACATTTCAACTTCAACATGATAACGATTAAACATGGAACTATTCACACATAAGTAAGAAACATCCTTAACATGGATTCTACAAATTTTGCACATGTGGAAACGGCATTTTTCACGCATTTAGGTTGCTGTTTTGACATAAATTTAACACTTACACATCATGGATCACATTTCATGATTTATCATATTAGTTCCACATGTTTACACTTACACATTCACATTGCTCACTTTTTACACATTGCACATTTTCACATATTCACACTACACAATTTACACATGTTCACATTCACATTTCACAATTTAGTGTCGTGACACATAGTCCAAACCACCATTAGAAGGACACATCACATAACACATACATATAGACGCCACCTAGGCAATACAGTGACGACTCTTGGACTGCGCAGACCGGGAGAACAAGTCTCCACCCTAACCAGTGGTACTTGTCCACCTCCAGGATTTCATCTTAATGCCCTTAGGATCTTAACACATTGAACCTTCCCATGGGGACTTTTCCATGGTACGGTTCCACGGCCCTCTATGGAAGCAGTGTCACACATGGCACATTTCACACATTATTCGATTTTTAACACACACTTTTCACATGCTTTACACATGGCTCACATTTCTCATTCATACACATGGCTCTATTTTTCTCTAACATGATACTACTATTGACAAACTTTAAACATTCAATACTTTACACTAATCAGGCTGAACAATGCATAATCAAACCACATTCTTGATAACATGCATTAATCACTCGTTTTCACATGAAAATCTCATAATGTCTTTTTTTGTTATCCAAATCACATGAAATTTAACCACACACTTCTTGTAGGTCTATGACCACACATGCAAATTTTCACATTTTTCTGAGTCATATTTACATTTACAGAAATTAAAACATTCATCTCATGCCATTCATAATTCAATTTATCATGAAACATAACATGAATCACAGATTTGACATTTCACAGATCTGAATCTATCATACACAGTGTTACAAGAATTTTCTCCTGAATTTATTACACACATATAATTTACTGTGGATTTCTGAAAAATCCTACCATGCTTTGCTTTTTTTCCATTGCAGAAATTACAGTAAATCACACGAACATGAACAAATTCTCAAATTTGCAGGGTATGGGATGACACATATACACATGGTATAGAAAAATCTAGGGCATTTAATTCCCATAATCATGTAGACAGTAGGTGAACATGCATAATCCATTTTCCCAACATGTGTTTCAATAAATCTAACAATTTATGCCATCCACAGAAAGTACAGAAAATTCCACACACATCACCTTATCTATTTTACATAACATATAAAAATTACACTATATCTTCATGCGTCAAAGTCCGGAAAATAATTATATAAGGCAGATCAATTTACTGTTCTGCACTGAAGAACTTAACGGCAGTGTCTGGCCGTTCAAGGAGATTGACGGCAAGATCGCTGGCCGCTGACTAGAGATCTTGACGGCAAGAGGGCTTGACGTCGAGTTCCTGTCTGTGCAAAAACATAGACCAAGCTTCAGATAACAGAGGATGTGAGGATCCAGGACACGATAAAATCCATAAAATGCCTAGGACCTACTGATACACACATGCACCCCGGGGGGTTACTTGCCTCTTAAATCATCTCCAAAGGGATCAAAGTTGTTGTTGAAGCTCTCCTTGGGCAGTCCCAAGAAGCCTCCAAACTCATCTTGCTCTGGGTTCTGGTCGATGTAGACGCCAAACCAACGTCGGGGAAGCCTTCCCCTATGTCCCAGCTATCCTCCAGTCGGTGTAGATCACCGGATAAGCTTCAGTCGCCGGATTCAAGCTTGCCAAGTTCAGGTTTCCTTCAGTCCAGAGCTAGGGTTTCTCTCCTCTTTTCAAAGTGTCAAGAGAGTTCTTCTGGTGCAGAAGGGTTTTGGTTTATAGGAGAATGGGTTTGGGATATCCCGGAGGGGTGATGGGATGTCTGATAGCCATTGGGGACTTCTCCCCAATGGTTGGCTTGCTTGCCCCGAAATTTCGGGGTCTGCAACGCATGCAAGTCAGAGATATTAACGTCCACATCCATGGCCGTTTATTTAAGTATTAGCGTCCACGATATGGACGTTTACCACCATGGACGTCCACCCTGTTAATGCCAATTGGCCATTCGGCCAGAACTTAAAAACATGTAGAAAATCCATGCATATTCTATATACTTACATGCAATATGTATACTATGATGTACACACTACCACTATGCAATTCAAGCAATATTTATAATCTAATTATACACATGCACACATAAGTATAACTAGTTAATACGTACGTAGATATGTACACCTATGCATACACAAGCATGAATTATTTACACGTAATAAAGTAATACAACAAAATTCGAGGGCCTTACATATTTGCTTAGTTATCCTTTTCAATGTAATGAAGTCATTGAGCCATATGTTTTGGCTCTGAATTAGTGGTTGTAATAGTTTAGGTGAATTATCAATAAAATGATGAGTTTATTACAATTTATTGTTCATTATATGCTCTGATATTTGTGACTGTACGTGTTATTGTCGTTACCATACACATTGTTCATACCTCCCCGATTTATTCCGCTGCTAAATTGGCAGGGCATGACAGTTGGTATCAGAGCCTAGGATGTCCTTAATAAGATATTTGAAGTCTAGGATGTTCTAGGTGAATTGCCCTGACGCGTGTCTAAGTCAACCACCATACCTATGTGAGAATAGGGTAGAACCATGGTTAAGATCTGAATACATTTATCTATATATATGTATCAACTAGGTAATACTTTAGCACCCAAAGTCAAAAAAGAAATAAAATTAAATGTTATTGATCACAGGAGATTAGTGGAGATGGCTGGTAAGCGTGCACAAATGCGAGACTTGCAAAGGACCGTACAGGGGTTAACTCAAGCCCTTAACAATGTGATTCAAGCAGAAGCAAGAAATGGGGCAGGAGATTTATACGGGAACTTCCAACGAATGAATCCCCCTAGGTTTAATGGAACTCTGGATCCCGATAAAGCTAAAAATTGGGTGAAGGCGAGGGAACGAATCTTTAGAGTTATGCAATGCTCAGAGCAGGAGAAAGTTCTTCTGGCAACCTTCCAATTGGACCGCGACGCTAGAGCTTGGTGGGAAGCTGCCAGTCGACAACTACCCAACATCAACATAGAGTGGAATGAATTTTTAGAACTCTTCAACACCAAATATTTTTCGAAAGGATTCGTGAGAAGAAGGCAAATGAATTCGCCAATTTAAAACAACGAAGGATGTCTGTAGCAGATATGAAGCACAATTTGAAAGACTAGCAACATATGCACCACATTTGGTGAGTACGGAAAAGATGAAGGCACCACATTTGGTGAGTACGGAAAAGATGAAGGCAAAGAGATTCTTAGAAGGGTTCACACCTGTGTTTTGGGAAAAGTTGGCTCCGCTAGACCTTGTAGTATATTCAGACATGGTATTGAGAGCTCAAATAGTAGAGGACACTATGGGACTTCTTGAAAAGATCCTATGAGAAGCGGTGCGTTGAAAAGGGAACGTGCTACCCATTCCAATGATAATAAAGGAAGAAATACAGTAGATAGCAAGAGAATGAAAGGGGAAATGAAGCGGAAGGAATTATGTAAATTTTGTAAAAAGCCAGGGCATCAGATTGATAACTGTTGGAAGAAATTGTGCAAATGCTTGCATTGTGGAAATCAACAACACCAAGTCATCGATTGCCCAATAAAGAAAAACCAAACGCCACGCCAAGGACGGTTACAAGTCTTTATGAATATAAATCATGCCAATGAAGGTAGACAAGGTACCATCACCAAACCCTTAGTTTAAATTCATATTATTTTCTCGATAGCAAAGTTCTAAGTGGTGGAGATGATGGAATGAAATATCAAAATAAATTGGTAGTCATATCATATCATATGAATTTGGGGACCAAATTCTTTTTAAGTGGGGGAGGATGTAGTACCCCGGAAAATCCATTAATTAAAAGTTATAGATAAATTAGAATTTTATCTATTAATAAATTCAAGTAGTTAAAAAGGGTACGCATCATTATTGCATGCATATAAACCCATATAAATATTTCATAAAATTAGTAGTTGTACTTTAAATAATGTTCTCTAATGACCCATCATGAAATTTGGGTATAGAAAAATCATTTGGACTTAGTTTAAGAATTTATGCCACTTATTAGCATAATTAAAGAATAAGTCGGAGAACCCATTATTTTATGAGCTAAGGTGGATTATAAATTAAAATAAACATATGGGTAGACTTTAAATAATATGGGTTGATAGCCCATTATGATATTTGGACCAATAAACATTTTGGCCCATGAATAGATTCTTTAATAAGAGGATAATTAAAACCCATTAAGTGAATTAAGCTCACATGAGTTATTGGGCCAAGAGTAAGAGCCCAAATGATGAAGGTTAGAAATATTGGCATAAATAATATTAAATTGAATTGAAATAAGAAATTAATTGAATAAGTGTGATAAATAAATTTAAATAAGAATAAAGGGTGAATAAATAGAATTTAATCAATATCCATTAAGATAAATTAGTAATGGGTTTTACAAATGGTCCTAACATGAATTGTTGGGCCCAAATATGAAGAGTCAATCATGGGATGGGAGGTAATTTAGCCTAAATTTGGAGTTAATTATTAAATAAATTAAAAGCGGTAAGATAATGACTAAACTAGCTTATAAATATCTCTACAAGAGTCCTAAACCTACCCAAACCCTCTACCCACGAAATTAAACCTCTTCCCCATCTTATTAGGAAGATAATAGCAAGGAAATTAGGGGATAATTACTAATTTTTGGAGTTGGAGGAGAAGAGAGGAGTTTTAGGTGTTATGGACTCTATTAGCCATTAAAACTCTCCAATTTCAGCCCTATCAACCTTTAGACCGCAGTTGGAGCTCTGGAGGCCGAAGAGGAGGAGTTCTGGATGAGGAGAGCAAGGGGAGAAGGCTGGGATCAAAGGGGGGATCTCTTATTTTCGTCCCCAACCAAGGTTTTTCTTTACTGTAAGCAAAGGCAGGCAATCTCTCAAGCTTAAATCGTGTAAAAACTACCCTCGGTAGTTTTCATGATCCTCTTTGAAAGCCCTCTAATTTCGCTCTATTTCGTTCTCCCATAGGAGAGAATTAATTCTTGAAAGCCCTGTCATATCCATGTACCCGAACCCTCATGTTTGCTTTCAATCTCTGTGCATACTTGATCCCATGCCATACGAAAATTCTCATAAATTAATACTACATCATGTTAGCTTTCAAATGCCCTTAGTTTCCCTAATTTTCATCATGTATCTATCGCTAATTAATTCATTGATCCATGACTATGCATGTTTAGGTCACCGAAATGTATCCTAATCAAAGCATGCCTAAACCTTGTCTATTATCAAATTAATCATGCCTATTGGTAGATCTATGAGTCTACTTTCATTTAAAACTCATTTCATGATTTTTGGACCATCGTGCAATTTTATATTGATTTTACAAGAGCACTGTATCACACTTTGGAGGGAAGGACCAAACCCAAAAATGGAAAAACCCCTTTTCAGGGTTGGCCCGCACCTCTGAAGTCACGACGGCCCGACCCGTCGTGACCTCAGAGGGGTCGCAGTCAGCCGAACTGTCGCGACATGAACGCGACGGCCTGCGTCGTCGTGTTCCCTATCCCCGAACCGGGCCAGGTAGGCCAGTTCGCCTGTCGAGCCAGGTCACCCCGTCGTGACCTGAATCATGATGGGAACCCCCGTCGCGTTCTCTTGGCTATCGCGCTCGGACCCCCCGTCGCGACTTGATCGCGATGAGCACCCCCGTCGCGTTTCCAGAATCTCTGCTAGAACTGTTAATTGTGCTCATATCCATGTTGTTTATGCTATTTACCCTTATTTAGCCATGATTAAACCTTGTTATAATTATTTCGACTTGATAAATTAATAATGGGCAATAATTATATAAATTTAAATAATTAAAAGCAACGTGCACGATTATTCATGCTCTCTTGATTTCTTTACACCTGTACACACTTGACATTAATGTTTGCCATTTGACCCTATTAAATTTCTCAATAATATATCTGATAATTAAGAGAAATTAATGATTAAATTCTCCAGTTTGTTAAATGACACTTGTTCTCATTTTAATCGCGTGCTTTGTATACCGTTATCGCGTCCCTCTGCCTTCGAGCACTCGAGGCAAGACGGACAATGTTTCGTTACACACTTTTTCTTGGCTTGGACCACCTCTCCATCGAGAATATAAGTCTTCTTGGCTTGGGCGTACATCCATTACCGACGAGCTGGTTGTACCCTTAAAACCCGTTACACCCCTGGGGATCAATACGATCCAAACGGCCTTAGTGAGATCTCTCTTATCTTGGGATCACGCTGGACCTTCTAGCCAGTGCTCATAGCACGGCTAATGGGCGGTTGTGACTTATACCAGACTGCCGGTACCTGACCTAGTGCCGTGAAACTGTTACTATCGTGGTTTAACGTTATTTTTACGATTGTACCCCTATCTCATCTACTATCCTTGTACTCTCATCTTTTCACGTTCACTCTACTATCTCGTCTATTCATCTAGTACTCTCTTGAGACTCTTGAGCTGTTGTGGCTCCTATTTGCTTGTACTATACATGACTGCCTAGCACCATAATATGGGTCCTGTGACCCTACTGACTCAAATGCATATTGTACAAGGCACGGAGAGTGTCCGAGGGGCTCCAATCTAGTCCTGGGGGCAGAGAGCCACCCGAAAATACCTGCCGGGGCTATTGACGGTGTTTTGCATTGCACCGGTTCTGACTGACTATACTGAATTGGATAGACATCTGACTATTATGCTATTACTATTAGTCTGAGGAGTTCAGACGTACTGTGATATTACTGTGCTATTACAAACTGTTATACTATTAGTCTGAGGAGTTCAGACGTACTGTGTGATTACTGTGCTATCACTGACTGTTGCTGAACGGCTACTGTCCTAGAGTGACTACTGCCGTATTCTATTAGTGCACCATTGTGCCACCATACACACTATCACGTTACACGCTACCTCATTACACACTATATCATTACATGGCCAGTCCTTTATCATTCTAGTTTTGCAATATTCTTATTGAATGTATTATCGTTCTCTTTCTATCATGTGCTATTACTTTCTTGGCTATACTTGTTCGTTCTCTCTAGTTAACCTGCTTTACAAGTCATTAATCACTTAAAGCATGCTTGTTTACACGAGATATTAAGTCCTACTGAGCATTATCGCTCACCCTTCGTTATTTGTTATTGTGTTTTCAAGTATGTTGAATGATGACCTTACACACACCAACGGGAATGGACTAGAGTGATGAGCGACCTGGAGTCATAGCGATGGAATGACCTTAGTATCATAGAGTCTAGTCAGATGTTTGCTTAGTTATCCTTTTCAATGTAATGAAGTCATTGAGCCCTATGTTTTGGCTCTGAATAAGTGGTTGTAGTAGTTTAGGTGAATTATCAATAAAATGAAGAGTTTATTACAATTTATTATTCATTAGATGCTCTAATATTTTTGACTATACGTTTTATTGTCGTTACCATACATGTTGTTCATGCCTCCCCGATTTATTCTGCTACTAAATTGGCGGGGCATGACAAAAAAGATCTCTCTAAACTGCAAAGCAAAGAGCATACTATGTTGCGCTCTTAGTAAGAAGGAGTTCAATAGGATCTCAGCCTACAAATGTGCTATGGAGATGTGGGAAAAATTGAGGATCACCTATGAAGTCACAGATAAAGTGAAGGAAACTAGAATAGATATTTTAGTAGCTCAGTATGAGCGGTTTCAGATGCAGTCAGGAGAAACAATCACACAAATGTATAGCAGATTCACTGACATTTCAAATGGCTTGGTTGGACTTGGAAAGAATTATGAAATGGGAGACATGGTAAGAAAATCTTGAGATCTCTACCAGCATCATGGAGACCTAAAACAATGCCGTAGAGGAAGCCAATGATTTAAGAAGAATGTTCTTGGAAAAGCTTGTTGGCTCACTCATGGCCCACGAGATCAACATGGAAAGATTAGGAGAGTCTTCAAGTAGAAAGAAACACACCAATGCTCTCAAGGCAGCAGAAGATACATCTGGTGAAGAATCAGATGATAACAAAAGCATGGGAAGTAGTGAAGATGAGGAAGTGTTCCAATCCAGAAGACTGCAACGCATATTGGCCAAAAAGAAATATGAATCTGGAAGGAGATATTTCAAGAAGAGAAAGGACTTCAAGAAACCAAAAGTCAATGACTTAAAGAAAGCTGAACCTATCTATTATGAGTGCAAGAAGCCTGGACACATCAAGGTCGAGTGTCCAAAGCTGAAGAAGACTGAATTTAGAAAGAAAGACAACTCTAGAAAATTTAGAAAATATAAGAAGAAAGCCATGGCAGCAGCTTGGGACAACGACAGCGACTCAGACAGTGAGTCAAGCTCAAGTGAAGAAGAAGAAAATGCCAACCTGGCATTCATGGCCAACTTCGAGGATAAGGTAACCTCTGACTCATCATTTAATTCCTGCAACGAATCTGATTCTGATAGTTTAGAGGATGCGTTTAATGAGTTGTACAGTAAATACAAAGATGTATGCAAACTATTAAAAATAAGTAAGAAAAATCATGCTTGTATAGAAATTACTAACTCAGATTTAAAATCTGAAAATGAACAGTTAGAAACACAAGTTTCTGAGCTAAAAAGAAGGAATGAATTATTATGTGAAGATTTAAAAAGTAAAAATGATCAAATAGCTAATCTGGATAGCCAGGAAACTGTAAGCTAAAACAGGAAATTAACACATTAACAAAAGAAAATGAATATTTCTGTAGTACATTAGAAAAAATTACAAATGGTAAATCCACATTAATACTAAAAGGAGCTAGAAGATCAGGGAAAAAGAAGTATGGCTTAGGATACACCCCTCTTGATAATGAGAAAACAATAGTGCATCCTAAAATATATCCAACACCTAAGTTTGTAGCTGAACAAGACACTGCTTACAAATTTTAGTTCAGATATACACAAATTGAAAAAGTAAGTAAAACATCTTGCTGTAGTCACTGTAACAAGTTAGGACATATTAAAATAACATGTCCAACTAAACACATAAAATGGATAATTAAAAGGAAAATTGAGGAAACTAACCAGCAAGGACCCAAAAGAACTTGGGTACCTAAAGTTTAGTGTTTTCATTATAGGGAAGCCTTCGAGCATCTATGTGGTACCTGGACAGCGGGTGCTCAAGGCACATGACAGGGAATAGAAAGCTGTTCTCCCACCTTGAAGCTGAAGAAGGCACAGTAACGTATGGCGACAATGGAAAAGGAGCAGTAATTGGTTGCGGATCAGTTAGCAGTCAAGGCAGAACTCTCATAGAGGATGTTCTATGCGTGAAAGGACTCAAGCATAATCTAATTAGCAACAGCCAGCTGTGCGTCAAAGGCCATCAAATCAAGTTTCAAGAGTTAAGATGCAGTATCATGAAAGATGGTGTAACAGTATTTGAAGCCTGCAGAGAGAAGAATCTTTATGTACTTCATTTGGAAGAGTTGAAAGATCAGGATGTGTGCCTTGCAGCAAGCAAACATCATTCAGTTGAGCTTTGGTAGAGAAGATTGGGTCACTGTAGCATGGATGGGATCAGAAAGCTAATCAAGAGAAATCTAGTGGAAGGACTGCCCAAAGTAAGCACAAGAATGGATGGCATCTGTGAACCGTGTGCAAAAAGGAAAGCACCACTAAATCTTCTTTCAAGTCAAAGACAGTTGTAACAACTTCAAAACCATTGGAACTGTTACATATGGATCTGTTGGGTTTTCCATATATCATGTTTTTGATGATCACATTAACATCCTTGAACATGATTTAATGCAAAATTGATGGTTAACTAACATGAAAAACACATGAAAAGTGATTGAGTTAAACATTGCTAAATCATACAATGTACATCACTAACAATGTATTTGCATGTAGGGTAAAAAGCATGAAAGATGGAACTTTGAAGAGGCATTGAAGAGATGAGCAAAAAGCACAAAAATCTGTCAAGAAGTGTATCTGTCGACAGATGAACTCTACCTGTCGACAGATTCATACAGTCATTCCAAGACAGAACTCAGGTTTGCATCTCTGAGTGTATCTGTCGACAGATGCAATGTACCTGTCGACAGATACACACAGACAACCCAGGACAGAGCTCAGGTTTTCAATTCCTGAGTGCATCTGTCGACAGATGCAAACTGCCTGTCGACAGATACACTCAGAAACTCATTTCCTGAAACCCCAGTTCTCAGCCTGAGTCTGCCTGTCGACAGATGCAAGTGCACCTGTCGACAGCCGACGAAACTTCAGATTTTGGGTTCCAAATCCGGCCCCACTTGGGTGTTTCCTTCCTCCACGACCCCCACCTTTACCTAACACTATATAAGCATCCTTTTGGAGCCAAATTCGCAGAGAGCAGCCTCCCATCCAAGAGCCTCCAAGGGACCAAGAGGAAAAGCCCCAAATTGCTGCTCTGCTTCAACTTTCCGCCCAGATCGACGTGGAATCACCATCTATGCGGAGCTGAAGCCGGATCGTCATCAATTCAACCTTCTACATCGATCAATCTACATCCAATCGAAGTTTGAAGAGCGTTTGGACGATCCACGAGAAGAATTCCAACCGGATTTGTTCCCTATTCCCAATTCTTCTCCATTTCATAATTTCCATTCCATCGTGTGTGTGTGTGGTTGTGTTTCGAGCATCCTTGTGCTTGATTCACGTATTTGTGGTTGTTCTGATCGTGGTTCATCAGACAACGTGTGTGTGGTGAGTTTGTAGTGGTGAACTTGCTCATAAGCAGTCGTTTTCTGCGTGTGTGTGTGGACGGTGGATGTAGGATACACGAGTTGTGTACTCCGAACCACCTTAAATCATCGTGTTCTGTGGTTTGTTCGCGTTTTGCGATAGATGATTGGTAGGCACGGTGTTCATACGCACGTTTGATTTTCTGCTCTCACTTAAATCAACTCAAGCGGTCTCACACTTATTGAATTTGAATCAATTTCATTAAGATCGCTGTAGCATCGAAAAGAAGCCATCAATAGTTTAAAATTGCCGTAATCTATTCAACCCCCCCTTCTAGATTACCGTATTGTGTACTTCCGCATAACTCTTCAATTGGTATCAGAGAGGGTTCTCCGATTTACAGCTTTTCGTAATTTGATCTAGCGATCAGGAGATTTTCGATCTTATGGATTCTAGCAAAGGGTATATGGCCGAGGGACATTCAGTAACCAGGCCACCCTATTTGATGGCACTGACTATTCCTATTGGAAAAATCATATGCAGGTATTTTTGAGAGCTCAAAAACTACGAGCTGTGGAAGATAGTCAGCAAAGGACCATATGTATTGCCCGAGGACGAAGACACCTGGACGAAAGACCAAATAGCCAAGGGAACTCTCAACTGGAGTGCACTAAACATGATGCAATGTGCGGTGCATCCAAAGGAGTTCTCAAGAGTCTCCACATGCTCAACAGCAAAGAGATGTGGGACAAGCTTGAACTTATCTACGAAGGTACGTCCGAGGTAAGGGAAACTAAAGTTAGCATGTTAGTGTCTGAATATGAAATGTTCAAGATGAAAACTGATGAAACCATATCAGACATGTTTGCAAGATTCATGCTAATAGTTAACGGGCTAAAAGGTCTTAAGAAGGAATACTCTGAAAGTGACTTAGTGAGAAAGATCCTTCGATCTCTTACTTCATCTTGGAATACTAAGGCCACTGTCATTGAGGATTCCAAAGACCTTCCAAAATGAAATTGGATGAATTAATTGGCTCTCTAATGACATATGAAATCACATCAAAAGAAAAGAATTAGAAGAAAATCCTAGAAAGTCAATTGCTCTAAAAGCATCCAATAAAACATCAACAAGCTCCAAGAAATCTATTCAACAAAATAGTGATGAGCAAGAAACATCTAGTGAGAGTGATGATGGTGAAATGGCAATGCTCACTAGAGAATTCAAGAAATTTTTGAAGTTCAAGAGGAGAGACAAGGTAATTCCAAACCCTTTCCTAAGAAAATTTTCACAGAAATATGAGTCAAAACAAAAAATCTGACATGTTTGTTATGAATGCAAGAAACAGGGGCATATGAGAGGAGAATGCCGGAACTCAATGAAGAAGCTGAAGAAAGACAAATCACCTCCAAGGAAAGCAATCGCTAAAAGGCGCAATGTTGGCCACCTGGAGTGATGAAGATGAAGATGAAGATGCACAAGAAACATCCGATGATGAAGAAGTGAAATGCTTGATGGCAAGGAGTGATGACTCCAGTGAGGTAAATTTCTCATTTTAATGATTTCACTGCAAGTGAATGGGAGGAAGCATACACTACTTTATTTGAAAAATTTGTGAATATAAATCTGAAAATAGAGCATTAAAAAAGAAATGCAACTCCCTTGTGCATGATAGGAACAATGATGAACGAATTGCATTCCTGACAAAAGAATTAGAAATGATGAAGTTGATGAAAGACTCATAATGAAGAAATGGATTGCTTGAAAATGAAATTGCAAGAATACAAAAAGAAAAAGACTGTTTAAGCCATTCTATTGAATTCCTTCAAGAAGAACAATTAGAAACAAAGAAAAAGTTGGAAAAACAAAAAGAAAAGGAGTTGAAAGAAAAATCTGAGGACTTAATGAAATTGTAAAAGGGAAGCAAATATAGATGCGGTTTGGGCACCAAAATACATGTAACCAAGCATGGGTTAGGATATCAACCTGTAAAACAAAAGAAAATAGGAGAATCTTTGATTACCTCCTTTGTTGATCTTAGCCCAAACACAAGCAAGCATGCTCCCACAAAGCATAATTCAAGAAAGTCTCAGACCAAGCCAATGCCACTCAAACAAAATGCTCCCAACAAACAGAAGAAAAAGCCACCTGTCGACAGATACAATGGTGCCTGTCGACAGACAAGAACAGTTTCAATGAATAAACAGTCTATCAAGCAACAGAAAATGAAAAGAAAAATCCTTCATGCAATGTGTGTAAAAGGTTGGTCATGATGAAAAACAATGTTGGAATAATCCAAAGAAACAGAAATTCAAACAAGTTTGGATTCCTAAGCATTTACTTTGTTGCATGAATGAAATTTTGGGACCCAAAGTAATTTGGGTACCAAAACCTCTTGTCTGATCCACATATGCAGGAATGCTAGCAGCCCAACATCAAAACAAATGGTACTTGGATAGCGGTTGTTCGAGGCACATGACGGGCGACAAAGGTAAATTCTGTTTCCTAGTGGAGAAAGACGGAGGACAAGTCATTTTTGGAGGTAACAACAAAAGGCCAAATCATTGGCACAGGTAATGTGGTAAGTGTTCCTCCAATTCAATTGAAAATGTACTGTTGGTTGATGGCCTTAATCACAATTTGCTTAGCATAAGTCAATTATGTGATAGAGGTCACAACGTCATTTTGAATCAAATCATGTCAAATTGTTGATAAAGAAACAGGAAGTGTAAAATTTCTGGAAAAAGAGTGAATAACATTTACTTAGTTGATTTAGATGATCCAGAAAATGACAACTTGTGTCTTGTTGCAATAGACAGGATGAATTGACCTTGTGGCATCGTAGGCTGGGCCATGCGAGCTACAACGTGTTGCACAAGATCATGAAGCTCAAATTGGTAAGTGGACTTCCTGACATCTCTTTTAGCAACAACGAAAGTTTTTGTGATGCATGTGCACAGGGAAAACAAACCCGGAAGTCTTTCAAATCTAAAGCACCGGTAAGCACATCTAAACCATTTGAACTGTTGCACATGGACTTGTTTGGACCAACTAGAACTTTAAGTCTCAATGGCAAACGTTTTGGTTTTGTCATTGTAGATGATTTCTCTAGGTTCACATGGGTCAAATTCTTGGCACACAAAAGTGAAACACTCACAATCTTCCAAGAACTTTAACAAGATTGAGCATGGCCATGTGAATAAAATATGTTCAATACGCACCGATCACGGGGGAGAATTTGATAACAATGCATTTTCTGATTTTTGCAGGCACCAAGGAATTGAACATCTGTTCTCTTCCCCAAGGACTCCAGAACAAAATGGAGTAGTGGAGAGGAAAAACAGAACATTGGTGGAAATGGCTCGCACTCTTCTGGTTGAAGGCCAACTCTCCAAAAGGTTTTGGGCAGAAGCAGTGAACACTTCGTGCTACATTCTAAACAGAGCCATGGTAAGACCTGTGATAAAGAAACCCCCTACCAGTTTATTGAAGGTAAGAAACCCAACCTTGGGTACTTCCGAGTTTTTGGCTCAAAGGTATTTATTCACAACAATGATAAATCTGATTAGATAAATTTGAAGCCAAAAGTGATCAAGGTGTTTTTCTAGGCTACTCAGAACACTCTAGGGCATATAGGGTGTTTAACAATAAAACACGAACTGTGGAAGAAACTCCACATGTCATTTTTGATGAGACTTATGCCAAATCTACAGATTGAATGTTA
This sequence comes from Colocasia esculenta, assembly GCA_014218235.1. NCBI lineage: Eukaryota > Viridiplantae > Streptophyta > Magnoliopsida > Alismatales > Araceae > Colocasia > Colocasia esculenta. Next base: position 79,953,809 of record CM024757.1, read on the forward strand.
ACAGGATTGAAGAAGAGGATGAAGGAACATCGCTTAGGATCTACAAGTCAAAGCAAAAGACAAATCTGAAGTAGACTCCAAGACCAAAGGTGGTATCTTCACCGGGACTACGATGAAGATGATGAATAGCATTCAGAAAACAAGATGAAACACTTGAAGAGAATCCACCAGAAAGTGATCCTCCTGAAGAACAACATTCACAAGATCAAATTCCTCAAGGACAAGATACTCCGGCCCTTCAACAATCACAAATGTGAGGTATTCCAAAGATCACCCACTTGATGATGGATAGGTAGTTTAAATGATTCTGTTCAAACGAGGTCTCAAGTAAGAAAAATAATTGAACATGATCTTTTTGCTTTTGTCTCTCAAGTGGAACCCAAAAATTTGAAGAAGCCTTAAAAGACAACTCATGGATTGATGCTATGCATGAGGAACTTGGTCAATTTCAAAGAAATAATGTATGGAGTTTAGTTCCTAAAACCCCTGAAATCTCTATCATAGGAACTAGATGGGTGTTTAGGAATAAACTTAATGAAGAAGGAAAAGTGATCAGAAATAAAGCAAGACTCGTACAAAAGGATATAGTCAAGAATTTGGTGTAGACTTTGAAGAGTCCTTTGCTCCTGTAGCAGGTTAGAAGCAGTCAGAATTTTATTGGCATATGCATGCTCCCATAAGTTTAAACTCTATCAATGGATGTTAAAACTGCTTTCTAAATGGCTATATCAAAGAAGAAGTCTATGTCTCTCAACCACCAGGTTTTGAAAATTCTGAAATGCCTAACCATGTGTATAAATTGCACAAAGCTCTTTATGGTTTGAAACAGGCACCTCGAGCTTGGTATGATAGACTAAGCAATTTTCTGGTAAGCAAGAACTACTCAAGAGGTAAGTAGACCAAACACTCTTCACTAAGAAAGTTCGCAATCACATAATTGTTGTTCAAGTTTATGTGGACGATATCATATTGGTTCTACTAACCCTTCACTGTGTGAAGAATTTTCTAAACACATGCACAGTGAATTTGAGATGAGTCTAATGGGGGAGCTTCAATTCTTTCTTGGTTTGCAGGTGAAACACACATAAAGACGGATTCTTCATAAATCAGAAAAGTATGTCAAAGAGCTTCTCAAACGATTTCAATTTGAGCAAGCTAAACCGGCCTCCACCCAAGAGCACAAGCATCAAATTGGAAAATGATGAGAAAGGTAAACCGGTAGATGCAAAGCACTTCCGAGGTATGATTGGCTCACTCCTTTATCTTACTGCAAGTAGACCGGATATTCAATTTAGTGTTTGCCTTTGTGCTAGATATCAATCTAGTCCAAGGAAAGCCATTTAATTGCAGTCAAGAGAATTTTCCGATATCTCTCGGAACATGCAATTTGGGTTTTTGGTACCCAGCAGGCAGTAGCTTTGATTTGATTCATATTCTGATGCTGACTATGCTGGATGTAAAATCGATAGAAAAAGCACTAGTGGATATTGCCAATTCCTTGGCGGTTGCATGGTTCGTGGGCATCCAAGAAACAACACTCGGTTGCACTCTCCACTGCAGAGGCAGAAAATATGTTCGCTGCAGGAAGTTGTGCAGCTCAAGTGTTGTGGATCAAAAGTCAGTTAGCTGACTATAATGTTCAAATGGATGCACACCTATCCTATGTGACAACACAAGTGCTATCAATCTTTCAAAAAAACCTGTCCAACACTCACGGACTAAACACATAGAAATCCGTCATCATTTCTGAGAGATGAAGTTGCCAATAAACCTTGGAACTCATTTTCATTCCCACAAAAAAACAATTGGCTGATATTTTTACCAAACCCTTGTCTGAAGATAGATTCACATCCTTAAGAAGAGAATTGGGTTTGTGTAAAATGAATGAAACTAACTAACTCTCCATATTGGAGTACATGCTCTTTATGTGTGAATGACTATGTGGTATATCAAATGGTGAACTGTGGAAGAACAAGTTCGGCTTGTTTGGAAACTGTCATCATGCGTGAGGAAATATTCTCCGCCAAGTATCCATAGTCCCATTACATATAAAGGTCCTGTACTTCACATAGGATTTTTAGGTTTCCTTACATTACAATGTTTTTTCTGTGATCATGTGCTTGTGTGTTTACTTTCTTTAAATGATCATGTTTGTTTTGTATCAAATGCTTGTGTGAATCCTTGCTTAGATGTCGTGTCAACACGTGCACACACTATGGGGAGTCAGTTAAGGATTGTTGAGTTTTTTTTTTAGGAAAACTCTTCCAACATCTACTGTTGAATTCTCACTTCCTTGAACTCAATGTGCAATCAATCTGAAACCAAGAAAAATCCACTCTGTCATATCTGTCGACAGACACGTTCCCATCTGTCGACAGATACAATCAGTCTTGTTCTGACAGAAACCTCAACTCCTCAGTCTGTGTGCATCTGTCGACAGACAGACTTCTTCTGTCGACAGATACACACATTTCCTTATTTTTTTCAAATCCTTCTTCATACTTTTCAAGAAAAGTGTTCCTTACTTGATTAAAGGTAAACCTTGGTTTGTTTGTGTGCAATATAATCCTTCATACCACTTCATGTCAAAGTCATGAACCAAGTCTAAATGTCTTTTGATGCATAACCTGATTAAGGCTTTTTAGATCATTTTGAACACAATGATCAAACCAATGATTTTTAAACATCTCTTTTGAATAACTCCCTTGGCGTTAAACATGAATCTAAAATGATTTGAAAACTCAGAAAGCTTTGAATTTAATGTTCTACATTACAACTTGCCTAAAGAATCTCATGTACTTGACAAAAAGCAAAAAAAAAAATATAATAAAATAATAATAATATAAAAAAGGGAGAAAAGCTACCTATTTCTTCGGTTCAATCAAAGTTATATTTCTTTATGGGATGAGGTAGAGCAATGACTGAAAATGACTAAGTAACCGGGACATGGGCAGCACAAATGTCGCGTTCTTCGCGTCAAAAGGTTGTTTCATTATCTCTATACAATGGCTTGATGGACACTCACATTGAGTAACTGGGGGTATGGCATCACAAATGTCTACCTTCACATGAAAAAGTGAAAGTGCTCCTCATTGCCACTCTTTTCCATCTTCGTTGTTTAAAGATTCTAAAATCATACCAGAAATAGAGTGAAGCCTCCGAAAATTTTTGTGTCAAGTCCAATGTGTTTCTTCGGAAGACGTTCTTGTGGACCATTTAATTCAATTGTCATCTGACTATCATCTCTATTTAAATGCATGTTCTCTTCAACGGCATTAATCAAAAGAGTTATTTAATTTCACTGGTTTTTGTGAAATGTTTCCTCATGATCTAATTAAAGAATTATCATTTTAATTCAAAATCATTTTAGATTT